>JAMKCH010076256.1:0-67346 GCA_023653785.1 Ophioderma brevispina
TTGTACTTCACCTCGATATTTGAAACATGCAGGTGGGCATGTACTTTGTTTTGTTTATGAGGCATATAAGGCAAATTTGCGGTGCAATCTCCGTACTACGCTACGTCGAGCTCGATCACTGTGCCCGTCTTTTGCTCTTCAACCTCGATATTTGCGTTCAGTTCGTCAAGCTCATGAGAAAAAAAAAACCGTGTGAAGATAACAAAGCACGAGTGTTGGCTGGGTTTGAATTTTTGCCTCAAAATAGACCCCAAAATAGTTGGCTGTTGTCCATATTATAGTTTTTTCATTTTCCCATATATTATCCAGCAAATCGAAGTTAAAACTTTTTACATGTATAATCGAATCACTTTCTAAATCTGGAAAGGTGAATCTTGACGTTTTAATTAACATCCTACATTAGCGTGAACAATATAACCATCGCGATGATTTGAATGCAAGTTATGTTTAAAAAGTTGTTATTAATCTTTCGTAATTGAGCCTCTCCAATCAGTTCACGTTTATCAATTAGGTTAATGTTTGAGCCGCCACATGAATTACATATTCATGAAGGTTTGCCTAATGTCGTTAATTTAAGTAATCTATACCTTCTGAAATATTTATTTGGCCACCGTTACACTGAGTTTTACGGTATACCCACACTTACGATCACTGGGTGTCCGATGTTCAGACGTATGATGTCTCATTGTCGTGTCTTAACCAAAAACATGTAATTTATATCATGCTATGGTGACACGACTAAGGCATTCCCAGAATTGGTCTGTACTGGTCCGCATATAGTCAAGAGTGCTCAACCACTAAAATTAGTATGTGGCGAATATCACAGTAAGGCAAAAAAAAAAAAAATTGTTGTATTGGCGTACCCGCCCTACCCTATTTTGAAAATCAAGCCCTGTACAAAAGTTAACTACCTAATTTTTTTATTGATTTTCAAAAATCTTATTTTTCAAAGTGTTTTTACCCTGATTTTTAACCGATTTTCTCAATTTTTTTGTTTGTTTTTTTGTATTCTGGTGTAACTTGGCCCAACTCTCTTTAAGATTTTCAATATAAGAGTCAAAAGTGCAATATAATAAACATTACATAGATATTGGATATTTTGATGAAGTCATGCATTATTAAAATTAAAAAAAAAAAATCCGCCCGCCCTACCGATTTTGCACTGGCCCGTTACTCGAATACAAACATTTTTTTTTGGCCTAACGAGTCTTATTTACGGTGCTCATTCCATTACAGTAGGCATCAATCTCCCGTTAGTAATCGGTGACCGAAATCGCTGCACACAGACTTGTGCTCGGTCTCACCAACTCTTGGATTATTTTTGAGTTTGTTCCCCCGAAAACACAAGCATGTAGCAAAATAATGCTGCGATAGATCAGCCATCCTTCAAATATAGCAAGTGCAATATGATATCTTCTATATCCAATTCCGTAAACGTTAGAGAGAACGTTGGTCACTTTTTCTTTGAGGGCGAAATATCCATCGATGGGTGATTTCTAGAAGTTGTCCTCTTTGCTGCTGCACTGTGCGTGTCCCTTTGAAAATATCACGCTAAATATAGCCTTGGCACTCGCGTCACCACTTTCGGAGGTCTCCGTAAATATCCGAAAATAAGATTATGAATGAAAAGTGGAATTCGCTCGCTGTGATTGGCGGGATAGCTTCGAGATTGGATTTTTGAGAAGTTCAGATGATCAGCTTCTCAGCCATATTTGATATTCCAAATTTACGTGTTGCCCAAAAAAGCTAGGATTTTAAGTTTTTACAGTCTTCAGTAAGAAGTCTATCATTTTTGCAATTAAAATCAAGTTATGTAGAATTCTTTACACATGAAAGAATAACATATTTTTCCCGAAGTAATTTGGTGCACATTCTCGCGCGGAAAATAAAAGAAAATGTAAGTGGAAAAATATTCGCCATTGGCACGCTGTACAACAGCCCTACGTCTGTGATTGACAGTTCTGAGTTGTAGGCCAGTCAAAAGAGAATGAATGCTGCCTTACCCAACACTAATTGCACAGATCAAATTCCAAAAGAATGGTATTGAGAATACCTTTAAAACCACATATCAAAAAGTCTACTAAAATCAAGGAGTGGAAACTATATTTTTAAGGGGTAAGTTACAAGGGGTCAAAATATGAAAAGTATCAAAACGCGTCCGAAAAGTATGCCAACGTGTCAGTAATTCTCAGGATAAAAAAAGGTATAGTTGCCATATCTGCGGTTGTAGTCAATAGTATGAGTTAAAATAGGTTCAGGTTCACACTGGGGGTAAATTTCAGATGTATCCGTTCGTTATAAAAAGGTGTCAAAGTGTAGTCTACTTATACAGAACCCGAAATATATGGTGCTTGCACCATCTATGATATTCGTTGCATAATTGGAACACAAATTTGACTGGGGGCTACCGGGGTCTATGGGAGGTCACTAGTCTAGCTCTGTAATCTGATATAGAAAGTGCAAACAAAGAATTATTACATTTATTATCTAGGACGGACAAATTTAACAGTTTTAAACCAGTACGATCGAAATCGGACCATTCTTATGAGCCTATGTACTAAAACTAGAAAACGTAGATAGGGCAAACTATGCCTTTTTTTTTTAATCTTCGGAGTCGCCCAATAAATTGGTACATCATTTAAAATCAATTCGAACAATTCTAAGTTTACCCCGTACAAACGTTTCCCCCTTATTTATACATGTTACACAGGTTGATTTTGGCTAGACTTTTAATTATATATTTTTGACTAGTTAGAGTATAGTAACACCAAAATTGTTTCTGCTTGCAATTGTGTGGGGTTCAAATATACAATTATTGGGATATGACAATGACGCCACGCTTCTGGTTGGTTTTTTTCACTTCTAGTGCGTTTGAAAGAGTAGCTTTCGCATTTCAAGAAATACACTACCTAATGAGTATGATGTTTGGTGACGGATGTATTACGTAATAGTCTACGTATCACATTATGTTATTAATTGGGTGAACGAAGCTATTCGTCTTGACTGCATGCGGTACACAATCCCCAGTTTATTCTTGTATTTACGAGTTTCAACCCAACGAGTCCAGAAAGACCCTTTGAGTTCATTCTTCCTGCCATTGACTTAAAACTTCAAGTGGGTGCAAAAGCCATTGAATAATTTGTAGGCATACAAGAGAAAAAAAGATTGTTCTAGTTTAACTAATTGATTTTGTATTATTAAACATAAGACATCGTTGCAGAGGACTCTTCCCCCCCCCCCACCACAACCGAAGTAAGGGAGTGTTCACAGTGGCATAGTCGATTTTGGAGACGGGGTGCATTGATTTGGTAATGTACCTAAACGACCTATTTTTTGGCGTTGCGCACGGGGGAGGGGAAGGGGGGAGGAGGGAAATAGCTATAATTTATTAGGGGTTATACACAATTGAAGAGAGTACTGGTGAGTTCCAACGATGCAGGTACAAAACACTACAAGGACAAAAATGATACAAGAGGTTAACCTTGAATAAGGGAAAATGAGGGAGGTGAGGCAAGGGTGTAACCACTTGGCGTGGGGGAGGGGAATGTTAACGCGGAGAAACAATGTTGACCACAGTATGCGAGAGCCACAATTAAGAGTCACATGTACAAAAGGGGGAAAGAACATAACTATAGGCCCTGTATGTAAGTAAGGCCTGTAGGACGGTATAGGAAAAACAATGCCTGTACAGGAGTAATAAAATTACTGCACTGTGAAAAACCAACAACCAGGGAAATTACCAGAATTAAGTTGAACTGTGGCCGAGCAAAGTACAAGCCATAAATTGCAATGTCCCACAAACGCACAGATAAAACATGTAAAAGGGGACGGGACAATCCAGACAAAATGGGACCGACGTTTCGAACAGATAAACCTGTTCTTTATCAAAGGAAAAATACACAATAATATAAACTAGTAACTACAGAGGCATAAACAATTGCTACAACGATCATGTATTACGACATAGCAAAATTTAGAAACAAAAGGTAGAAGGGCAACAATAGAACTGTGATTATTACAAGTAAGACACCATGCAATATACTAATGTAATAACTTACAGAGCAAGTGACCTATGAGTTTACAGCAGCATCTCACCTTTGCTGTACCCCACAAAATGAACTTACTAAGTTTTTATTGCATCCAATTTACCGGTATATGTACCATTTTTAGACACTTGCAAATTTGTAAAGAAAAAATTGCAAATTAGTCTATCCAAAGTTCTATGAATGGGGGCTTTGCTGAATAGCTACAGTTCATTATGAGGTTATATCGGCCGTGACAAGTTTTATTAGGCATCCAATACTTAAACAAACCGTGTTATGTACACCTTTTTGGAGGAAAAGTTATTTTTTTTCCATTTTTAGGAAAATAGGCAAATTAGTAGTGCACACAAAAGGGTGCCTAAAATCCAGCAAATGGAGAGTGCGAAACTAACACCATTACCTAAGAGACATGCCTCAGGCTGATTTTCTACTATGTACAGAGATTGAGATACCCGTATTGTTAATCTTTCGATCTACACAAAATGCTTACATCATGAAGACCTATTTTTTTAATCATTCCTAGGCAAATATTCTATTACGACGAAATCGGAGTGTTGTCTTTATATGAGGATTGTTTAAAGCTTGCCGTCTATCAAGTAGATATTCGAAATTTTTCCTAGGCATGTATCTTGTATAGTTTTTAAGAAACTATAAATTTTCTTCTGGTACACTAAGATGCTATTTCGATGGTGTCCCATGACAGAGATCACCGCGAAAAATAGAACAAATTTTTGACTTTTCCACCATCATGTAGCGCGCGTACTAAAAGTGGAATATCTCCGCAACCGTAATCTGATTTTGAAATTTCAAATGTGACTACGTGGCGCGTTGACCCCCCTCCTTAATCGCAAATTGTCGCTGGGTAAATCTTTAAACCCTATGAACACTATCAATTTGCGTGTCTGCCTCCACACCTGAGTGCCCTACTACAGTCGGATGATCCCTTGAAATAAATTTCAAAGTATTTAGTTTAGTTTGTTTAGTTTAGATTTATTTGGCATCCAACTTTAATCAATCTTAAGTATAGAAATTTACTGGACAAGAAATATCACCGCACACCATAATTGAGGATACCTGGATAAGCCATTAGCCCGGCTTCACTCTCAAGCTTATTTTTATGGGGTCCGGAGCCTAAGGATGACTGTGGCGAGATTAAACCTGTAAAGGGACGAACCCACCGACCCCCTCAAAAGTACTCATGTTATAACACAGGCCAGTCCCTTACGCGTGATAAATCCAGTGCTGGCCAAGTTTCAAGAAACAACGGCATTATCTGCAAGATGTTTTTTACAGCAAGTTTTTTTTTAATGATCTTTATTTCTGAGCCTTGGATTTGTGGTGGTAAAAAATTCCAATCACTAATAGCGGTCTAAAAGAATGATTTAAAAGCTATGCCTTTACGCGAGGACCCATGAAAATTGTAGACTCATCGGGTAAGGTAATCGTGAATATTTGGAAGACTCTCGGGAAGTTTTGACGAAGATAAGAAGACCCTTGTTATGTAACAATATTAAAAAACGTTATTTAACCTCAGTTGCTTTGCACGATCTGAATGCTATAGGACTTGAACAGAGTATACGACAGCTGATCAATATGCTGTTCTTGGTGGATAATTGAGAAACCGATAATCTTGTTTTGGCGATCTGCAACGTGTGTTTATTTGGGAGCTAATGCCAAAACCAAAGGGTACACAATAGTCCAAATTACATTGCAGCAGGGTAGCGCAAAGATTTCTACGCAAAGTCTGGTTGAGATATCTAACTGCCTATAAAAAACTAAGCCGGTTGTTGGCGAGATATGGTCCTCAGGGCTCACAGTCCGGAACAATGGTGAACAATAGGGTATCGATTCAGTTGTCCTCTTTACGCAACATTGTTTTCACGCTTATTCCGTTGTCGTCTATTATATGGAGCCCGGACTATTAATCCTGCCGGACCATATCTCTTTCACCCCGGCCAAACCTTTTTTTACAACTAAATCAACCATGGTTATCACCTGAAAGTGTCTGGTCTAACGTTACACCAAGATTTTTGATGAGTCTTGGGATTTATTTGTTTGGTCATTATAATTTATAGTAAAATTGGTTACCTTTTTCACCTGGGGGGGGAGCCAACAGAATACATCGGTTTTTATCCTACATGAGTGAATAGCTTTTTTCGATCACATTGATTACAGGATTTTCAATTCCAGGCTGAGCTCACGAGAAACCACATCGGGGTTTTTATCTGATGATAATGATGGCGCTGTCATGACATAAAGAAACAGCTTGTTATTTATCGAGAACCCATATCATTACTGTAGCATAAGTACAGCTGTGCCAAGTAGGCTCCCTTGGGGAACCCACATGTAATTCCATCGGTTAGCAAAAAGCTTTTGTCCCTACTTGAAGATATGATTTCAACCACCCCATTTTATTCCAATGAACTAAAGCGTAGAACATACCAATATCATATTCACAACTGTCGCATGGTTGTTGTGCACGGTCTAATAACAGCATACAACATAATGACCCTGGGATATTGTGTTCTGATATGTCAGTTTAATAATGAGGCAAGTGTCTGAGAAAATCCAGCCACGAAAACCTGATTGATTTGATAAATTAAATGCTTGCTTGAAATATACTCTCAACTATGGATTAAAAACATTTTCAAGTATTTTAGACATGCAACTTAGAATGCTTACTGGCCGATAGACCTCTGGAAAGGCATATATATCTATACATTTATCTACACCGTTCTTGTGAAAACGGCATGTGGTGGATAAGAGTGCTCTTCACTAATGCCAACCACAAACTCCAGGAACTTGATGAAGCTAGGATTAAATCCAAAAGCAGATAATGTCAGAAGCGACTGCATTCATGCAAGAGTACTTTGATTCCATTAAAGTAAGTACAAGCCAGATCGACACTCAAAATCCAGACAAACAGGTAGATAGTTTATTGGATTAGTCCGTGTTACAAATCATTATCAAAGAAGGCACATGAAAAACACTAAGAACATGCTAGAAGAAACTTGAAAGAACACACTACATTATAGCTCCATCACATGCCATATAATGAACAAAGTTCGAAAAAAACTAATCATCCTTTACAAGAGAAGAATTGTGATAGACCATTCGAGAACATGTCCTTGGTCTGTTTATCTTACTTGGGTTTTCAGGTCATATACGGGAGCAGCATATCACCGCTATCCGATATATATGATAGCAATCCTCAGAGTGGTTCATATGAGCTGACTTATGAAGAGCGCCATTTGGTGCTAAGACTGCTTGGCGTAATGCACCCCAGATGTATTGGCCGCATACAATGGAACAATCTCGAAGTAAACTATTAGGGATGGGAATACGGCAACGTCATACCATTGCAATGATTTATGCCATTATTACAGTTTAGTGACGTTTCGGATAACCACCTCTATGGAAAATGGAAGGTCCACACCTTTGAGTTCAAATATCGTTTGAGTTCACATTAGCTCAGTGTCAAAGTGGACTATACTACGATATGTCATACATCTTAGTTCGAGGGGAGTAGTTGATCCCCGCATGCCACAGTGCCAATTCCTGCTTTAAAGGCACTTTGGAAAAAAATCACGGAGCGGACACCTACCACTAGCTGTAGAAGGCAAAGTCGGCCTGAATACTGGCGATAGAGGTCTGGTTATGATGATAGTGAAGAGAAACATAGTAAGTGGGCAATAGAGAACATAGCTTGGGTTAGCGACTTGCCAAATCACAATCAAATAGCTACCGTCCCCTTTTATGCGGTGTATCGTCCAGATTTTCTTCTGGCAAGTTAGGGATACAACTAAAACCCCAATTCACTATTATTTTATTGTCATTTTGCTTGCCAGAAATCATCCGCCGGTTGACTGGCAGTTCGTGGCGGCTGAGATCATGTTTTCTTGGTTTAGAATAGAATCGGTTTCAACCGAAAAAAAACCGGATCCGACGAGCAACTGGTGGTCATATAATATCAATAAAATATCTTGACATTTGTAAAGCGCCTTTTTCCGAAGAATTCAAATCGCTGTTGCATTTATCTTTCGGTGCCTTCAGGCAAATCGTCACCATCCTTTCGCTAATCATCTAGTGGGGGGCAGCTTGCCAAGCGCACATCCTATCAAAAACTTAGATTGTCAATATTCTCAATAGATCTCCAGATTTCGCTTGGGTAAACGAGGCCGTGAGATTAATTATCTTGCCCAGGGACCAAACCCGTTGACTACAGCGGGGCTCGAAAGTACAATTTACAATGTTGTATTATCGTGATCCTGCGCTTCGCCGCTCGCCACACTGCTCTCAAAATATTGACTTCATCGTTTGAAAAAGGGCTGATGATCAACTAGGGGCCCTTAATTGGTATATCGGCGCCCGGCAACCTCCCTTGACCCCCACTACGCCACGACCGACATTAAGTAAAATGCCACATTTAGCGATTGCCTGTGTCCAAGACACAACGGCAGCAAGTAGACAATAAATGGTCCCCATACCTAGTAAGTTTGTAACTCTTCTACTCTCACTGATTATGAAATTGTTAGTAGAAGGAGTTTTTAAGAAATAAGGGTTTTGCATTGTCATTTATGGGCGATAATGTGTCCGAGGTCAAAAAACTAGATAATGGCGAGGCGCCGCCGAGCCCATTATTTGAAAGTTTTCCTGACCGAGGATACATTATAGCCCATAATTGTACCTTTTTCAACCTGGGGTGGGAGCCAAACAAATACATTCGGTTTTTCCCTACATGAAGTGATACGCTTGTACCTATACGAGTCATACTATTGGATTACATGATTTCGAACGTCAGGGAGCTGAGCTCGACGGAGGAAACCACAAATCGGACAGTGGTGTTATCTGATGATAGATGGAAATGGTCTCTCTGTCACAGGAGCATAAATGTGCAAACAGCTTGTTTAGTGACATAAACAGCGGGCAACCATCATTACGAAATGTATCATAAGTACGCAATGGGCCAAGTGGGCGTGGCGCCTAAAATATCATGAACACCAATGAATTAACTACGCGATCGATACAAACAGCTGTGGTTTCTACTTGAACAGATCGGGATTTAACCACCTGCAGGGGCCCCGCATGTTTATTCCGCATGAACTCAAGCTGTAGAACATACAATTCATACAGTGATGGCCACCTGTCCGCGGGTTTGTTGAACAACTCTAATAACAAAAGCATACCACATAATACCCTGGGAATTGTGTTCTGATATAGTCCGTTTATATAAATAGCAAGTGTCCTGTAGAAAATCCACACGAAAACCTGATTGATAATTGGATAATTAAAGTTCTTGCTTAGAAATATACGCTTTTTTTCAACGTGGATAAAACATTTCTCAGTAATTTTAGACATGCAACTAAGAATGCTTACTGGCCGATAGACCTCTGGAAAGGTCTATATATTATAACTGAACATTTATCTAAACATTTTAGGTGAAAACGCATGTTGGTGAATAAAGATGTGCATCTCACTAATTGCAACCACCAACACCGATACTTTGAGTGAAGACGTAGGGATTAAATTCCAAAAAGCAGATGATGTCAGAAGCCGCTGATTTCATGCAAGAGTACTTTGAATTCCATTAAAAAGTAGTAAATGACAGATAGACACTCAAGACATTCAGACAAACAGTAGAGAGTTTATGGATTAGTCGTTTTGATACAATCATTATCAAAGAAGAGCACATGAACACACTAGACATGCTAGAATAAACTGAATAACACACTACATGTAAATAGCTCACATATTACACATGCAATATTAAAAAATGGGAACAAATTTCGAAAAATAACTAAGCATCCATTTACAAGATAAGATTGTGATATAACCAGATCTAGAAACATGTTTATTCTGGTCTTGTTTTAAATTAGTTCTCAGTCATATCGGAAGCAGCATATATCACCCGCCTATCCAGATATATGATAGCAAATCCGTCATAGTGGTTTTCAGATGAGTTGACCTTATGAAGAGCTCAAATTTGGTGCTAAGACTGCTTGGCGTAATGCACCCAGATGTATTGGCCGCATACAATGGAACATCTCGAAGTATATTAGGGATGGGAATATGGCAACGTCAATACCATTGCAATGATATATTACTTATTAAAGGGTAGGGACGTTACGGATAACCACCTCTAGGAAATGGCAGAGTCCACACCTTGATTCAAATATCGTTTGAGTTCACATTATGCTCTAGTGTCAAAAGTGGATATAACTACGATATATCATCATCTTAGTTTCGAGGGGATTAGTTTTGGATCACCCGCATGCCCAACCAGTGGCCGCCTTAATTAACTGCCTTTAAATGCACTTTGGGAAAAAATCACGGGAGCGGGGACACCTGCCTTGGGTTAGGCGGAAATTGTCCAAAGATCAAACAATAAAAATTAACGCTAACCTCCCCTTTTTGCGGTGATCGTCAGATTTTTCTTCTGGAATTAGGGATACAACGAACGCCATTCACTCTTATTTTATTGTCATTTTGATTGCCAGAATTCAGCCGCCGTTGACGGCATTCGTGGCGGCTGAATCATGTTTCTTGTTTAGAAATTAAATCGGTTTCAACAACCCGAAAAAAACGGAACCGACGACAACTGGTGGTTCACGATAATATAATAATAATAATACGTGACTTTGTAGAAGCGCCTTTTCCGAAGGATTCAAATCGCTGTTGCCTATTAATATTACGGTACCTTCAGTAATCGTCACCTCATTGCGCTTCACTAGGTGGCAAAGCTGCCAAGCGCAACATCCCTATCAAAAATCAAATTTAGATTGTAATATTCTCCATAATAGATCCTCCAGATTCGCTTGGTTAAACGAGGCAGTGAGATTATTTCTTCCCAGAACCCAAACCGGTGCACTAGCACGGGCTCGAAAGTACATTTACCATGGTTTTATGATCGTGAGTCATGCGCTTATCCGCTGCCCACACGTGCTCTCAAAATATGACTTCACCTCCTCGGTTTGAAAAGGGCTGATGATAAACTAAGGGGCCCTAATTGGTATATTCGGGGCGCCCGGGCACCGCCTCCCTTGACCCCCAAGCTACCCACTACCGACAGTGAAGTAAAATGCAGCACATTAAAAATAAGCAAGCAAATGTTTGCCTTTTCCAAGACACTAAACGACAGCAATTAGACCAATAAAATGGTCATAACTAGTAGTTTGTACTCATTTATCTCAATGAATTATTGGAAAAATGTAGTAGAATGAGTTATTTTACAGAAATAAAGGTGCAGTGTCATTTATGGGGAATAGGTGTCAGAGGTCAAGGAAAAACTAAATAATGGGCGAGGCGCAGCCGAGCCCATTATTTGAAAGTTTTCCTGACCGAGGATACATTATGAGCCCATAAATGACACTGCAAACTCTTTATTTCTACTCTATTAACTAAAACAGCTTCATGTAATAAAAAAATGCATTGGCGACCCATTATTGCAGAATAATGGGCAGTAAACTGACCAATCAGAATGCTGCATTTTCAATAAGGGAAGCCGAGGTACTAAATATTTTTATTTGACCTACGTAGCTATAATTGAGCAAATGATTGCGTTTCTATGTGTTTTAGGTACTGGATGCACGCCACGTAGAAACCACTCGTGGAATGTTCGAGGCAATATGCAAACATTTGGAATTTGCCACAATGGCGGAAACATTCGGTGGGTTAAATTTTTATCTATTTTAGTTGTAACCATAATTGAAACAATGATTGTGCTTGTTGTTTAGTTACTAGATGCAGGTTTTGTTGAAATCACTCGTGCAAATGCTCGAGTTAAAGGTGCAACGAGAGATTTCACATATCAGGTGTCTCAAAAATAATTGAAAGCACTGATTTTTGCCCTGATGTAAAGTTTTCCATAAAAAATATCCCCATCTGAAAGGATTGAGCTGAGAAATGTTTCTTTGGTCCAAAAATTGTGAAATTTCTAATATCGTATAGGAGCAAATACGAAATTCAGCCTATGTTTTATATTGCAATATAAGCAAATCAAAATCGCCTTTTTCTCTCTTTTAAGACGTTGCTGTAGCCAAATGCAAGGTAAGAAATCTATGAGTGTCTAATTATATGAAAATTCTATTATGACACAAATTTGGGTGCCTCAAAATCTCTCGTTGCACCTTAATAGCGTTACATTATAGACCACAAATGGCGGAAATACTCGGTTGCTTGAACTTTCTCCTGAAGCATGTAACCATATATATATAGCCAATTCAGGTGAATATGGCAATGGCAAACGATATTAAATAAAAAATCAGACTAGGCATTTTCATGATCAATCAATACGACACACAAAATTACTTCAAATGGAGTCCAATCAAGACTTATGTCCGTGTACAGAAATAATTCACTGCTTCTGTCTATAGATCGTAATCTCTGTGTTTCGACAACGTGTTGCTGGCAAGGGGGATTTTCGAGTATGGGAAACTCTCAGGATTCGTATGCAGGGTATACGCAAGTGGTCAGATGGAAGCGTCATTGGTGATCCAATCAATCAAGAATTTACAAAGGTGAAGTGAATGATTTATTCATGTAACATGTTCAAAATGAGGACCTTAAAGCGTAACGATTATGAATTAGATGGCATGGGATCGAATACCGTACACAATCAGCTTTATTTATTCACGGAACACAATCAACAGAATGGTTTTTCACTGAGGCCGTGAGGCAAAATATATACATATATAAACCTACATGGTTAAAACCAAGGTAATTAAACTTGCATGGTGTAATTGGGTAATGTAAATGTACATATGTACAAAGACAGTATTGGTAAATTGTGAAAAAAGTGAGCGTATAAGAGCATTAGGTTGCCAATATTTTTACGTATAGATTTAAAATGTTTAATGAAGATGATCTCTGTAATTCAAATCTAAATTTTGTTGCCATTCATTTGCACCACGGTAAGAAAATACTGCGTTTTTATAATCAGTTCTTGGTTTAGGAATGGAATATTGTATTACTTCTGGAAAATATAGTTGTTATTATTGAATGAAAAAAGATCATTAAGACAGAATGGTGCCAGTTTATAAAGAACTTTATATGTTACGATATTGCAGTTAAAAACTTGCCTATTTGCAAGTGGAAGCCAATTAAGTTCATAAGAAACATCAGGCATGGGTGTTTCCCATGTTGCACCACAAATATGCGAGCTGCCCCTATTTTGAATTGTTTGGAGACGATTTGCAATAGTGAGACCGCAATTTCCCCAAACTATGTTACAATAATCAAGATGGGGGGGAGCACAATAGCATTGTATACGGTTTTAAGAATGTTACATGGCAATATCGGGTTACATTTCGTTACCATGGTATAATCCTTGCGGGCCTTCTTACGTATTTGTCAATATTCTCATTAGTTAGATTTTCATCTATGTGATGACCCAAGATATTTTACGTTTGTTTACTTTGGTTAAATAACATATTTATATGAATGCTTTTAGGTAAATGAATTTAATTTACCGTACTAAGTCGTTGTTAGAACCTATGATCATATAATTCAGAAAATTTAGTAAATTTTAAACTAAGTTTATTGGATTTAACAAGTTGTGAAGAGAATCAACATCCTTATTTATACATTCAATTAGTTAATCAAGAGAGTTTGATGATAGCAAAAGCTGTATCATCAGCAACATATTAACTTTACAGTGGGAAACAGCATTGGGTAAAATCATGACATATACAAATAAGAACCCAAGAGGCCCATCTATGGAGCCTTGTGGCATACCGCAGTAAGTATTTTTGACATCGGATGATATCCATCAATACCTGTGAATTGAGTACGATTATTAAGTTAAGATTTAAACAATTAAGCATTTACTAGCACCTATAATTTAAGTTTATTAAGAGAATTTCATGATTTACAGTGCGAAAGGCTTTCTTGAGATCTAGCCATACAAAGACCGATAATTTTACCCTCATCATCATTATACACAATTTCATTAACATTAATTAGTGCAGTTGCGGTGGATATGATGGACGAAGCCTGATTATTATTACTATTAAAAATCATGGAGGTATTTGAGAATGGTCAAATTACAGCCCTGTAAATAACTTAGAATAACAGGAAGAATTTAATTGGCCTATAATTGCCTGGATCAGCAGGGTCTCCTGTCTTAAAAAACTGAAATTACCGGGCCTTTCCAACTGTTTATTTGGAAAAGTGCAACTGGTGAAGGAGTGATAAAAATTATGTTACAATAGGTGTGATAACTGGTGCAGATATTTAAGAGTATGGAAGAATGTCGTCACATCCTGTAGCCTTATTATCGGTAATGGGGAAAAAAAAAAGGGGGGTAACTATTTCACCAAATAATCACAGGTAACATGTACAAAATTAAATGGCTGATTAGTATACATATCAGCGTAACATAATTACAAATAATATTCAGTTGAAGGCGTGTCAATTTTAGCTGCTAGTTAGGCCCTACTTGAACAAAATAAGAGTTTAGTGCATTGGCATTATCTTTAGGATTATTTACAGGTCAAAATCTGTATTCAGACAGTGATAATGAATGTTAGGTTGAAAAGGAATAACATTTCTAAGTGCTCCCAGGTTTTAATTTATTTTTCTTTTCAGCAATACCTTTATTAATAAAATCTTTTTTACTTTGCGAATTAAAGCAGTACATTTATTTCTTAGCAGCACGGAATTCCTTCCACTGAATAGGATCATTGCATGATTAATAGCTGATAATTTAAAGTTTGTCCCTAGCACGCATAAGTTTAATAATATTATCATTTAACAAGGTGCTACTTTCTTCCGAACACGCTGCTTTTTAGAGGAGCATGGTTATTGATAACATCCACAAAGTGTTTTTCAAATAATTGCACATTGGTGTTAACATCACCACTGAATTGAATATCATTCCAATTGATAGTTCTAAGTCCTGAATAAATGCCTGCTCATCAAATTTAGCATAGGAACGAAACATTTTATATTTATGATATTGCTTATTAGTATCAGTATGATGCTAATATCCTATTATTATTTTTGTTTTTACTCCAGAGTACATAAGTCATAGAATGATCACTAATGCCTACATGAACAACACCTGAATCAGATATTTTTTCTGAGTTGAAATTTATGCCGTTTTTTCCTCTTGCTCACATGTAGCCTATACAGCAGCTACACTGTGTCTACCGCGACAGCTACTGCACAGTACACACTTGGCTAATTACGAGGCAATTACTGCAAGATAGGGCTTACAAAGTACACAGTTATTAGGTATGCAGTGATGTGGCTACTCTGCTGTACCTACCCCAATAGCAACCGCCGCCTAGTTGCCCACTAGGTGGAGAGAAGGTTTATGTTTGTGTAACAGTACCGAGTAGACACGCAAGCGACCAACGTAGCTACTCCCCGGTTACCACGACGCCTTTTGAGAGTGGATGAAAATTGCATGAAATGAGGGCGCTATACACGTGTTCTCTGTTTAAGCATTTGAACATTTTTTAGGAAAATCATTACGAAATTCAATCGGGCATGATCAAAAACCCCCATATTCATGCACATTTAATAAAAAATGCAAATATATGCTAAACATATCTAAAAAACAAAATTGGCCATGAGAAATATAGCGCGCGCTGAGAGCCGGTGTAACCACGTAGCTACTCCACGATGGGGGCGACAGCCGCTGTATGCACACTAATCCGTCTATGCGGCAAAAATACCGGAATCCTGGCTGGTGATTGTACGTCTAGTGGGGGTGGTAATCCTGTCTACTCGGTTGTAGCTGTGTGGTAACTATATACCATGAAGAAATTGGCCGTGTTTGGTGTAACATACGTTTCAATATTTATGTTACGCAAGCCTTGATTAGCACCTAAGGCTTTTGCGACACATTAACCTCCTTCGAATTTGTTGTAAAACCTTCTCCTTGTTCTTTGGTACCAAAGGATAGTTACGGTAATGCTCTTTACATTGATATCAAAAAAGTCAGAACATACGATGATAGACCTTACAAGCTTCAATACACTGTAGGCAGAGCAATTTTTAAATTTCCCAAGACACAGTGGCCACACTTATTAGGCCACAAATCATTTGGCAACCAAAATACTGGATTCATATTTTTTATTGCGGGTTTTGGCTCTAAATCTGAAAAAGTATACGTGGTTGTAGTGTTTTACTAAGCAGAAAAGAGATCAAAAGATTACAATATTTACATCCTTCTGAAAACAAAAGTGTGCAGTGAAAAGCACCCTATTAACAATTAAAATAAGTAGAGTAGGTGGACCCGATGGCTTACATGAACTACAAGGCACATCTTCAAATACTGTATATATCTGTTCATTTGTTTATTTAAACTCTCGATATCTGTTGCGTCAATCACCGTAAATGTTGAAATCACAATTGTGCACTTTACTAGGGAAAAGAGAAGTTTAATACAATGTTCAACCTCCTTTTTTTATCCTGCTCTGAATCATTTGTTAGCCATCCGCCACCTTTTTGTTAGTTTTTTGAGCATTTCGCATAATTTTTGCTAGCTATTTCCAAACAAAGAGATTAAGTATTTTTAAGAGTCTTAAAATTAATCCGTATCCAATTATATATATAACCACGTCAATGTCTTGTCTTCCACTTACTTTTCTCTGTTTTTAAGCACCTGAAAATAATACGGCCTCGCTTCCGCCATCTTGGATTTTCAAACCAAATTTTAATTTCCATGGTTTGGTGGGATCTTGGGGCTGAAAGGTAACGGCGGGAGGTTTGACGTACTGCCTCTGTTTCTCCAAGCTGGAGGCTGAAAAACCAGATGGTTCAATAATTCCTCTGAGCTTGTCTTAGAGCTAGAACTGATTCACCCAAAGTAAGAAAACACCTGTAAATCATAAGAATTTTAGTCTGTTAATAATAAACAGAATAATTCTCAAAATTCTTCAACACTACATTAACATCTGTAATATTCTCGATGATAACAAAGTGGCCAAAAATCCATTTGACCACCCCTCTGATTTTCCAAATTAAGCTAAAATGTTTTTTAATCAAAAAAAAAAAAAATTTCGTAAGCAAGCACCGGTTGCTATGAACCTGACTTGTCTTGCAAATGTTATAGAAAATTACTTCAGTTTTTTTGGTCGATAAGAGTCCTACAAGATTAGAGAACACCTCTTGCCTAATTTTGATGTGAGAATGGTCAATGACCACTGAGACGTTACTGTGTGAGAAAGTTGCAAACCATTTTAAGTGGCATCCGAATGTTTATTGGTTCGAAATCCTTCGCCATACCATTTTCGCTCGATCAAACTTTGCTACGGAATATTTTCATAAAGGAATATATAAGCAAACAATTATTAGGCAATAGACAGCGCATTTTAACCGTGGTAAACTCTTTGTATTACCATGGCGGCGCCAGGGGGGGGCACTTCCCCCCCATTTTTTTTCTCTTCCCCCCCCAGTTGCCCCCCCTGGTCGAAAGAAAAATGGAGGATTTCGGTCAAATTCAGTGATTTGGGGCAAAAATCAGCGATTTTGGACCAAATTGGTGAAAAAATTTCAAATTTTTCATATTTTGCCCCCCCCCGAATTTCACTTTTGCCCCCACAAGATTTCACTTTTGCCCCCCGTTTGCCCCCCCCAGAAAAAGAGGTCTGGTGCCGCCACTTGTATTACACCAATGTACATTTCGTTAGAATAACGCAAGTTGTTTCTTCTTTACATTGCGTTATGAGAGGATATGGGAAAGGTTTTAAACCAATAATGAAGTCACAGTGATAAGATTTAAAATGAAATATCTTTTCTTGTCATCAAAAGTGCATTTGTTATCACCGGAGCCATCAAACATTTGCACGCCGTTATTCTTTATGACATCCAAAACAGAAAATTTTAATTTGATGATTGATATCATCCTGAGACAATTATTTGCTTCTGGGTTTATGTTTCGAAATTCAGTACAAGATACCTACCTCAAAGTACGTTGAGAGTACTTCTAAATACTTTAAGGCGTATCTAAAGATACCTTGAGGAGTACCTAAAGAAAACCTTGAGGAGTTCCTAAAGAAATAACCTTGAGGTGTTCCATCAAGATAATCTAGACGAGTTAAAGATATTATGAGGAGTACCTCAAAAATGACCCTGAGGAAATCCTCACAATACCATGAGGTGCACCTAACGATACCTTGAGGAGTACCTTGGGGTATATATGTGTTATTTCATTACAATTTTGACGTAATTACCACCTTCGTTTGCGTTATCTATCAGATACGATTGGTTTGCTGAACTTGGCCTTCAGTGGTATGCGGTACCCTGCGTGTCTAACATGATGTTGGATGTCGGCGGCTTACAATTCACGGCAGTGCCATTCAATGGATGGTATATGGGGGCAGAAGTTGGTGCAAGAAATTTGGGTGATTCTCATCGATACCATATGTTTGATGTAAACTCTTTGCTTAAAAATGTTCACATCTTTATGAAAGACATGAAACATCACAAACACATCGCAGTCCTAATATTCCGCAGTACAATAATTCAAATATTACCATCTAAAGTCTATCTGTCGCAAATGTCCACTTTTAGGACCACAAACTAGAATCCATTTTGATTCCAAAAACTGAAGCTCTTTAGGCTTGGAAGACGACAGCAAACAAATAGCTTGCTCATGCAGCTCTTGTTGTATCTATCAATTGTTCCTGATTTCTATGTACTACACTGACCTGGCATATAAGATATCCACAACTAAACAACTGGCCAAGTTCTCTATTATCTATCTGTATTATGTCTTTCTTTAGTTAGGTTTCCATCATATCTAATAATAATTACTACAACAGAATTATGCATAAACATAGCCTAACACTGTCCAATTGGACCTCACACAAATGACATAATATGCATTGCATCATCTTACATGAATGACGTCACGGAAAACTACCTATTTTTGCAATCTTGCAAACATGCATAATAACGGGGAAAATACGAAGTATTTATAGTACTTGGCTCATCTAGCAAGATCTATAAAACAAAAACAACACCTGGCACCATCTCAATATGGCACTAGGAAAATTCCATATTTTCTCTTCCAAAATAAACAAAGTACTTTTCAGGTGAGAAATCTTTTCTCAAGTGAAATAAAGAAATAAAATAAAATAATATATCACAAATCGATGATACTATAACAACTGCGATAAGCAACGATTTGCTGTGTTGATAGCTTTGTTACTGGGATGTATATGCTAACATGGCTTGCAAGTGTTTCGCCTGAAATCCGTCTATCAAGACAAACAGTTTATCTAATATTAGATTATCTATGTGGCGCTTATCCTTTTAATATCGTTCTTTCAGCCCATGCCCGTCGCATGGGTTAGACACAAGTACAAGTAGTACTCACTGTGGAAGGACAGGGCTCTGATTGAAATCTAACATTGCTGTTTCACAGCTACAAAGCTAGGTGTCATTCAAATTTTTACACTCACTACTCACTCATCCGCCTCGCTCTATCACTCACTCACTCAATCACTCACTCAACACTCACTCACTCCTCCGCCTTTTCTCAATCCCCCGTTACCCGGGACACAATCCGAAAAAGTCATACCTTCATTATCAATGGATTTGCCTCATGAAAAATTTGAACATTTGCTATGCTGAAATGCTACAATGATATGGTATTCCTTTTTGCAGTTAGCGAAAGGTAACTCTAACTGATCACCATGCAGCTGCCGAGCGTTTATTCAACATATGGAGAAAGAACAAGAACAACGTTGTGAGTGGAGGTTGTCCTGCTCTGACTGTGTGTGGATTTCCCACCGATTTTCGGGAGGTGCTACCCCGTTTGTTTCATCAAGAGATGATCATTATAAATGAAGCCGGCGTTTCTATACCAGGTAGTGCTTTAGAATAGACATATGTAAGAGCGAAAAAATACAATTTTTGATTCTTCAGATTACCACAAAATAAAAATCTACGAAAAAAACAGACGCAGAAATGAACTCAAATATGGCCCCCCAAAATCAATAATAATATTCTCAAACAGTAGTTGTTAAGAACATCCCAAATTGCAGTACTTTTCACCTAGCTAATGTATCAGGCAGAATTGATAGAAACATAAGCACTTTTTTAAACATTCCATGCAAGCTGACGTTCAGCGCCACCAGGTATAAGTATTTTTTTCTTCAAAACAAGCTAGATAGTGGCCTTTTCAAAAATAACGACTCGAATACAGCAATATAATTCGCCGGTATTTATGTATGACTACTTGTACATTGTAAATTACTTCCCCAGTAATAAAGAAGAATAAAAGAAACGAATGAGAATAAAAGTCTTTTATTCAGTAGCTTAATCTTAGACGTGCTTGTCAAATTTCAACAACGTATTCAAAATTTTTCAGGTCGACGCGTGGAAAGTTAAAAACGACGAAGCCGGGAAAGAAAGCCATTGCCCAAGCTAAAAACCGTGGCATTGTGAGTTAAATATCAATGTGATTCTATTAACCCTAACACGATTCGGGGGCCATTTGCAGGTAGCGTCTCAAACTGCTATCGGAATAAACGAGAGTGTTACGTAACGTAATAACAATTAAATTCACCTCTTGGGAAGGTCATTTGGAATAGAAGTACTCAATCCCATATACAGGAGGAGGGTTAATGAAAAAACTTAAAGCCACAGCATTCTAATACTTTGCTTACAGAACAGGTTTTAAATTCAGACGCTTGTGTGTTATCTGAGCATTGTACATATAATGGGACCGCTCAGACCATATAGTAGGGGTAATAAACGAGAATTATTCTAGAAGTTGGGGCGAACAAGTTTGAGATGTTTTTATATAGTTTGAAGGGGCCGAATCAGAATTTGTGGGTCAACCTCTGGAAATGTGGGGACTTTGTAAAATAAGGGGGAAAAGTAGTCCATACAGGCATAAATTTGAAATCAAATCAAATTATGAACATAAAAGAGTGGATGAATGTAAATAAACTCAACTGAATGAGGACAAAAAGAGAATTTTTCATCGCTAGCTTCAAAGCAATTAGATAAGGCATCTTCACAACGTAATCCTGATGTCTGCGGAACTACTTTGTACCATCACCTACTGTTCGTAATCTAGGTGTCCACTTGATTTAAGATCTGTCCATGTCCTGCCATATTTCTACACTTTGCAGATCCACTAAATTGTCATCTCAGAAACATTGATCGTATTCGCCGTACATCGATGAGGGGAAACATGTAATATGCTTGTAAGATCACTGTTAATTTCGAAATGGACTACTGCAACTCACTGCAATGGTTTTTTGTTTGCTCGTATCCACAAGTCATTGGGAAGGCTTTGTGGTGGTGTCACTTATGGTATTAACTTAAAAGAAAAAAGGAGACTCAAACTATTCAAAACAGGGCTGAAAGACTCATATTTAAAATCAACAAGAGGGAGCACACACACCATTATTAAAACAACTCCACTGGTTACATGTTAATGGAAGGATCATTATTAAACTCCTTACACTAACTTAAGAGGCAAAAATGAAGCTGTGCCAATCTACCTGACTACAATTATCCAATGCCGCCAGCACAACTATCACCACACACAGGTATCTTCGATCCATGCTGACAGCAATCTTCCTCGTTTCAAAAAGAACATGTACATCTAACGGTGATCAAAGCTTTCCGCCATTCCAGCACCATTTTTAGGAACAAGTTCCTGCAACAATGCGTATGTCACCTAACCTAAACCAATTTCAAAGCAAAATTGAAAACATATCTTTTTCCAAATTAACTGATATTCATGTATTGTTGTAGCTTTAAGCATTAAGATTGTAGCTTAAGATTGTACTTTAAGAACTTTAGATTATTTAGTTATGTTGTAAATGTAAGGCTATGTTAAAGAACTTTGATCATTCTTCATTGCTAAGGGCGCTATATAAATATCTGTTATTATTATATATATTATGTGTTTAAATGCCTCACCAATGATTTGTCTCATTATAGGATTCAAAAAAGGTATAGTTTGCCTAGGTTCAATCCTGGGGATGAAGTTACAAGTTGCTGTGATTCTTTGTCGTGGAAAACCGGTGGCAAAATTGTTCGTCTTGTCTTAATACAATTGTTTGGCATTTGGTTTCGTAATTCATGGGCAAAAAGTAACAAGGAATCTACCAGGGGTCTTAGTGGTCACCAAAACTGGACATCAATATTGTATAAAGAGCTGTCACCCACAAAAAGAATTGAAAATGTGATTTTTACGCTATCAGTATGGCCAGGGCAATATTTGACACCGGTTTCAACAAGATCAGCACGATTTTGTTTTGCCCCAGAGTGACCTTGACCCTTATCAGGGCTGTAGCCGAGTAACTAAAGATCGGAACCTATACAAACTAAACCTTTTTTAATCCATATAATGAGACAAATATATTGGTGTACATTTAAACACAATTTAACCACAGTTTACCCCTGTACTAATCTTACTTCTTATTTTACAAAGTTCCCCACATTTCCCAGAGGTTGGACCCACAATTCTGATTCGGCACCCTTCAAACTATATAAAAACATCTTCAAACCTTTTCCCCCAAACTTCTAGAATAGGATTCTCGTTTATAACCCTACTATATGGTCTTGAGAGTACCATTATGTGTTATAATAATAATAATAATAATAATAATAATTTGTATTTTTAACGCGCGACATATCCACGTAAACGTGATCAAGGCGCTGTGCGGCTGCCATGAAAGGCGCTCAGCACATCAGAGAAACCATAATACCAGAACAGATTTATGCCAAGAAGCTCGATTTTAGAAGCAGGAGGAAACCGGAGTACCCGGAGAAAACCTGCGGGAACGAGTATGGATCGAGAAACAATGTACAATGCCCAGATAACACAAGCGTTGATTTAAAACATGTTCCTGTAAGCAAAGTATTAGAATGCTTTGCTGTAAGTTTGAAGTTTGTAATCTCATGTGTAATGAGTATTTTGATTGATAAACTGCCCACAACGTTCCACATTGCCATGAACACTCATCTTACAGAAACAAGGATTGGTAAAATTAAACAAAATGAAATACTAGCAGTTTCATGAGATATTTTGTGAATGAATGAGGGCAATGAATGAATTGGGGAAAATTGGCCAAGTACAGTGTGAAAGTGCTGGAGAGGGGCACTCACCTATGAAATGGATATGGGTGTAAGATTGGTGTTTCCAAACCCAGGGGCATTCGGTGACAGGGACTGCAAAATAGGGATCTTTGGGTGTATTTCAAAATTAAATGTTGATGCATGAGTATGGTTGATGCCTGACATATACACTGTGGTTATATAATCTCTCTAAAAAAGAGATGGGGGTTTCCCTGATCTCAAGTATTACACTAACATATTAAGTACTAACATCCTCGCTAAGCGATGGTTGTATTTTTAAAAGACTATTCTTGTTTGGTTTCATTTGGGTGTGAGTACTTCAACATCGGGTGTAACTACATATCGCGTAAATCACATTCTGGCAGTTAAAACACCTCACGAAGATTCCGATTACACGATTCAGGTTCCGCCTATGTACCCGTCTCTTTTACAAAAAAAATAAATTGTTTAGTCAAAATTTATACATCGTAAGACGGTCCTTTTCAGAGCCACCTGAAGTCCCAACTTCTTTCTGGGGATCATCTCTTTCTCAGACCCACCAAAACCTTTTCTATACAGAATCTTGCAAACGACTCTTTTTGAAAGCCAACACAACTAATATGAAAAGTGACAAGGGACGAAAAAAAAAGGAATTCGTCTGTTCATTCGGAAATTTTTATTTCGGATAAAACCTTAAGATCAAATACACAATATCTTTCTAATGCATTTCTTATGAAATACAGAACACATACCTATACAAACATAGGTATATGATTAATGATTATGATATTAATTTTTCGGTTTAAATTATTAAAAAAAATAATTTCAGAGCGATGCGATGCCTGGCTCATATAATGAGAAATATCTTGGCAAAACGACCCAAAGTCACAATCCTCTTTGCCACAGAGACTGGAAAGTCTGAGAAGTTTGCATACCGAATAAGCGAAATTTTCCAGATGGCGTTTGACGTAATTGTAAGTAAATATAGGAAGTGTTTTTAAATATAGGAAATGTTTCTAAAAGTTCACAGTTCACAACTGTCATCTTAAGAGTAATTTCCCGTACTATTGAGCCTTGCAGTTTGTTTTGGCTATCCTCTATCTTGGACCAGAGAGGTGAGAGAACCTCTCGAAAGTCTCGGTATGTTTACCAATGCCACACATAGATTGTGGTTTTGTGTCAACATCCGGTAAAAAGTGCTTCTTTGTGTCTAAAGCCCATGATATACTTCCAGTCGCTACGAGCGATTTCTGCTCGTGAGCATGCGTAACACCTGATCTTGGGACAAAATCCGGTATTGCGCACGCCAATCGCTCGCTGCGATTAGAAGTATATCATGGGCTTAAGGACTGCATTGATACTGCATTTAAATAACTGTTACGTAATATTGATCAACATTAGGTACGTTAATTTTATTGATTTGACGGAGCCAGGGGTGTGGTTTCATTTGGAGGAGTTGTGTAGATACCGAAAATCAAAAATGCAAAAATATAATGGAGTAGATACATAATTAAGCGTAATTGATGTAAGTGCAGATATTAACGCTTCAAATATGTAAATGTATATGAAGTAAATTTCAATTTTATGGTTCCCCTTTTGTTGAGTACATTAAAGCTAGGATTATTTCCCAATATCCTATCTATGTATAAATGAAATTTGGCTATAACCAAAACACATTTGAAGACCGGGTCGCTTTTAACCCCAAAAATGCCACAATGCCAGCTTTGCTTCAAATGTATAATCCTTTGATAAACTATGTTTTCTTATAGGTGAGATGCATGGATGATTACAATATCTCAAGAATCTCAAATGAATCTTTGGTTCTTGTAGTCACCAGTACGTTTGGAAATGGAGAAGCACCAGCGAATGGAGAGGTAGTTCAGAAGTTATACAAAATACTTAAACAGTCGAAGTCAAAGTAGATTTGAAATAAATACTATTAATACGAAAGCGATTCGTGGTGCCCGAAATAAGATCTTACCAGAAAACATAAAATATTTTAAAACATGTTAGAATTCTTTTAAAATATTACTAAAACGTTAAATGTCGTGTCGTATAATAGGTTTGGAAAATATTTTCTTGAAAATATTCAAACTAAAACGGCTTTCGTTTTCGTGATGTTTTGAATGGTTAATACAGTTTGCCCAAAATATCTGAGAACTGACAAGAAAACTAGTTATGCAATTTTGTGGAACCTAACTTTGATAGGATTTACTAATAACGCTTTCATGACTATTTTGTTGGGTTGTAGTTGATTTTGAAAGGGGGTTACTTTTTAAAATATCCTTGCATTTTTGGAGGAGGGGGAAGAAACATATTTTTTTGGTAAAAAGCTTGATTTTATTAATTTTATCCCCTTTTAAGACTTTCTTGCGTACCTTGAAGAAGCTCATTCAACTCAACAACAAGACTATCAGCGAGGACAAGAACATTAACGACATTTGTAAATGTCTACGGTAAGCAAACACATAGGCAACACTGTCAATGTCAGTCACACTGACATTTGTTTACAGAACAAAGATAGGAGAGGCTTCAAAACCATAAATGACTGACGGTTCAGAGCGATTCAACTGGGTTACATCAGGGAGTCTACTACGTGAATAAAAAAAAATGTGCAAGGATAAAAGATAATCTTGACCTTAATGCAATCACTATATCATAGATTTGTTGTTGTTTTTATAAAAACACATCTAATTTACTTTCATGTGTTGAAAAAATGAAAGAAATCGACTGAAAAATACGTTAGATATGGCGAGTTTTGTAAGCCCCTTTTTTCTCCATTCCTATGGGAATTACACACATTAAACTTCTGTTTGTGAGAATGTACAATATCATGATGCATTTGTCAATTTATGATGCCTTTGTCAATTTAACTAAATAAATATTACATTTTCTTGAATATTTCAACTACAAATTAATCAATGAATCTATTTATACGAATGTGTCCGAACAGCAATTCACCTATTGCAGAGCAAGAAAACAAGATCTTCCCATTGTTTAGTATATTGGCTTAGACCCTTATTGGCATAGCTTGTACCTATACCTTGATTACAGTAGTAGTGTTGAAACCCTTTTTCATTTTTGTGTAAGCATTTAATTCCTCTTGAGGATCAATAAAGGAGATTCTGGCTATTCATAAATCAATTAAACGAGATAGCAAGGGTCGTCATTACTTTCATATTCATAATGCTATACCCCGTATATCGCACATTAATGTAATATCTTGCTTAACTGTATAAATCCCATTGGAATGGAGGAAAAAGAGGCGTGCTTACAAAATTTGTCATATCTGGCTTATTTTTCAGTCGATTTCTTTCATTTATTCAACACTTGGAAGTATATTAGATTTGCTTTATTAAAACAACAACAAATCTATGATTCAGTGATTTTATCAAGGTCAAGATCATCTGCAATCATTGCACAATTTTTTTGATTCACGTAGTATAATAATGGGAGGAAACTCGCCCTAAGTGAGGTCTCGGTCCGGTTATCCAATTCTGATAGAGGGCAGTATTCAAATGTTGGTAGACTTGATGAGGGCAGTATTCAAATGTTGGTAGACTTGATGAGGGCAGTATTCAAATGTTGGTAGACTTGATGAGGGCAGTATTCAAATGTTGGTAGACTTGATGAGGGCTTGATAAATGCTGTGCAAATTGTGACACATTTTCAATGGCGTGCTGTTCAAAGAGATAAATACTGAATCTAATATGGAAAGTTAGATTTATCTGATAAGTATTGTTTTCTGTTTCTTTGTTCCTATCTTTAAAGTGACAGGAGGAGATTTTTTTTTGAGGATACAAAATTCTCTCAAATTGCACTTGATCGGTTGTAGACCACCTACCGAGAACGTTTGGAAGATTTATTGGACAAACAAGCACGAAAGAAATCCGAAAACCTTGTTTTGAACTGGTCTGGTATCCTAATTGTCCCTATAGGAAACCATGCTTTTGAATTTCTGTCGTGCACGACAGAAATTACTAAATCATCATCTCATTACATAAAGACGGCGTATTCGGCTTATTCACTTCAGGTGTGGTCTAATACATTGGTAAGCATTCCAAATATGCAAAAAACCTGGGTTCGAAAAAAAATGAGGGCGCTTCTCTCTGGAAATCTCCTCATGTCTCATTAAGATGAAGGAAAGGTGAATGTTTGGACATCTCTTTCCGTATGAGTCAAAATCGCAAGCTATCTTGTATGACTTTTACTAGTCTATTTCATATTGAAGTAAAAATTGTCGACAGTTTTTTGTGCGTGCAAATTTGTCATTCTTTATATTTTGCGTTTATTTTTAATTTTATGATTCATGTTTCCATTGTTTTCTTTAAAAATATTTATGCACTAACTGTAAGAATTTGCATGATGTTATTTTTACAGCTGTTTGTTGCCCTAAGGTGCGAAAATAAATGTGGCGTGAAAAATTCAACGCTATTATATCATAACCATGCTATCCCAACTCTGCTCTGGGGCGCTATGCTATTAAAGTGGCGCACCGTCGCTTTGTATGTGATAAAGTTAGGAGTTTCACAAGCCTGGTTATATTGTGTAGAACAATAGAAAGATATTGTCCTCCGGGCTGACAGTCCGGGAACAATGGTGAACAATAGGGCAATCGATTCAGTCGACTCTTTACGCAACATTAGTTTCACGCTTTATTCCGTTGTCATCTATTGAGCCCGAACTATGATACCTGCCCGACTATAATTACTTTCACGCCGGCTATCAACGGGTTATTGCGTTTTTAAGCTGCTCCTTAACCGACTTCTAGGCGATGAAAGGTGGGTTCATACTTCATTGGCAGACATCTGCAGACGCTAGCCTTTCGAACATGTTTTATACGCAACGCGTATGTTCATGCATCGAGAGCGCAAAGCATGTTCAAAAGACTAGCGTCGACCGACGTCTGCCGATGAAATATGAACCCACCAAAAGGTAGATTTCATCTCACACAGGGTTAGACCCCGGACATTTGTTTCATAGCCGCCATATTGGTTTTTTAACTGAAATACAATAATTTTACTGCTTTCTAACCCAAAGGACAATTTGCTTTCAATTTTTTAAGTCTAAATTAATTGCTATAGGCAATTATCTTTCAAATAAGAGATGATAATTGCATGGCTTCAACTTAGTTATCATTTTCTGACCATATTTGTTAATGCCTATATACAGCACATATCATAGCCGCCATATTGGATTTTCCAGCAGAATTTCCATCAATTCCTTAGTTGTGCTGCTTTTTTCAAGCCAAGGGGCAATTTTTTCTTCAATTTCCAAAACTTCTAAGTAATTATTACACAATTATCTTTCAATAAACACATTCGACTTAATTATCGTTCTGTCAATACTGATCAAAGTGGCTGAACCGTCTATGTACACCAACGGCTGTGGTCATACTCCTAATTGGCATACTTAGGGAGTGAAGGATTAAGGGAAGAAGGGAAAGACAAAAAGTCGGAAATTAGGGTCGGTCTCGAACCAGGGGGCCCCAATCTCATGACCGGGGATAGCACGCTACGACGGTGTCGCTGGCCCGGCCAGCGATTTGTGCCCACATCCGGGACGTAGTGCATTTTTCTAACTCAGTGCATTGGCGCGTTTGTTGATGTAACGTTAGGGTTAGCGTATTTATGAATTGATTTTAATAATTACAAAATGAAGTAATTGTGTTTAAAATAACAGGCTTTTGTTTAAATGGTGTGATCCCTATTGAATACAGTCTATAAGTATAGTACTCCTTTTCTTTTAATCAGGTACGCGGTCTTCGGTCTGGTTCTACAGCCTATCCTGATTTTGTGCATGTGTCTGTACCATCGATGAACTAATGAGTCAAAAAGGAGGAAGAGGCTGATGGACGTACAGCAAAGGAGACGAGCTTGTTGGACAGGAAGAGCCCTTCAAACACGGGAGAGACGTATTCAGTATAGTATGCAATTATACATTAAGTGTTAATATATTGTTCGTTATACGTGGCTAAATGTGTAAATTTCACTTCGGTGGTCTGGTGAACAGGATGAATGCTTACAATTCCTAAAAAAATTATTTTTGAATATAAATAATTATGCTAATAACGGCAATAGCAACGTGAAATCATCTAATGAATACAATTTCTATGACTGTAGGATATATAATATATATATATATACTAATATAAATATATATATATATAAAAAAATATATATCTTTTATATATATATATATAGAATATATATATATATTATCTATATACTCTCGAAATGCAAAAGAGTGAATTTCACTTGTTAGAGTGACTAACAGGGCCCACGCGAAACGACGAAATTTCAAACCCTTTGACGCGTAGGTTTTTGTTCAAATTTGGTTTCTTGATAAGAAAAAAAATAATAAAAAAATTATCATTTTGTAAATAATCAGAGAAAATTTGATCAAAAAAAGATTTTAGCATTTTATTTGGGTCTTCGGACTTGGGTTCAGAAAACCATGGCGATTTTGCGGAGAGACCTAAGAATTCCGTCTGGCCGATTTAAGCCATACAATGCAGAGAGACTGACACAGACGTATACCATAAACACATTATAGCAAAGACAATTCACACATGCAATTTCAGATAGTATCGATTTCTTTCGACAAAAACATATCTGTTTGAATAAAAACGATCTATCGTGTTAAACTATTATAAGATAAACTATCTCAGCAAAATAAAATACCAGTCTTCAATCATGAGGAGTCAGTTATTGAAAATCACTCCCAATCAATATCTCAGTTCATGAACATTAATGAAACTGCTCAGAGATTGTGTTGACATTTCTAAGGAATTATTTTGCAAAAATACAGTATACTCAGCGTCCATCAAATTGCAAGAAAGAACTAAGCTGAAAATTTTCTGTAAAAATTGGAATTAAAACTTAAAATTCAATTTTTAAAAAATCCGCCACCAAAAATGGTTTTTTTTGCAAGCTGAAGACAAAACTTCTATGGTTTCACTTCAGATCCCAAGTTTCATTGTATGTTAAAACCATTTACTGACGTAGTTTTTATTTGTCACCGAAGGTGATTTTTACACCCCTCCTTTTTTGCCTACTAAAAGCCACTTGATTGGAGTTAATTTAAAAAGTTTGACCCTGTACAAACTAAAGGCTCCCTATTGAAAAATTGACACACTAAAACTACCTAGCATTGAGTTAGAGGGTCCATACTCTACTAAAGTGTCAAATCATAGATTGTAGTCGGACCATGAACGAACTCCCTTAAATAAGGACCCTAGGATAATTCTGCTCCTGCTCGACAATGAGTCTATGGTATTCATGTAAATAGACATTTTTTTTTTTTTTTTTTTTTTTTTTTTTAAACTTAAAGTTTTGGGTTGGTGTTGTTTTTTATGTGTATTTTCTATTTCTTCCAATTGCCTATTCTATCATTTACTTTTCATTTTAGACTTAATTTACTCTTACAGGTCGCATGTGAAACTTCCCAGTCAATCGTGAAGTGGATATCGAAGCCATTCTCTCCATTTTGGAATGAAGAACACCATCAAGGAGAAGTCTGAACTTATCGTTTGTCATTTACTATTGCGAAGTCATTTGAAACAATGGCTGGACCTTGAAAAAGGCTTTCATAGAAAGAAAGTTTATCCCTGCAAATTAGTTCGGAAGAAAGAAGTTGCAGGGTCGTGTTTAGGTAAATAAAGGCCTTATTATAAGGATATGCTAGCCCGCACACACACCAAAACATTTTAAAACACAGTTTGCCAGGAACATATTGGTCTCAAAAAGTAATGTTCTGGATTTTTTTCAATATTAGCCTTGTTCGAAGCGCCTATACCAAATTCATTATTTTATCAGAGCGTGAACGTCTGTAGAAAAAAATGTCACAGATCACTTATTGACACAACTCCTTAGGAAGGATGGAGCATAACCTTCTCCCAAATCGCCTTTTCTAGGCAAGAACTCATAGTACATGTGGAACTGTATTTTGGTGAAAATGTATATACAATCTTGCACCAAGGTTTTTCTAAATCAAAATTGCAATGAGGATTCCAAAAATAATGGGTGTCATTTTTTAAAATGTGTTCTTGGATGTATTCTAGGGGGCAAGGTTTATACAGGGGTCAAAATATAAAAGGGTTCAAGATGTGTTTTAAAATATACCATCATGTTCAGTACCTTTCAAGGATTGCAGAAAGGTATAGTTTGCCCTACCTGAGGGTTATAGTACAAGAGTTACAAGGCAAAATAGGTTCAAGGTCATACTGGGGGTAAAATTTCAGATTCATCGGTTTGTTTTAAGAATGGTGCCAAATTGTTCGTCTTACTGTACAGAAGCCGAAAATATACAGGTCGCGTTGTCAATGACGTTTTGATGAGAATTAAGAGGGCAAATATGGCCGTGGTCCACAGGGTCTATGGGAGACCACTAGTCATATCTGTAAAAGTCTCACTTTGAAAGGTCAAACACAGAATCTATATACATTTACTTATTTAGTATGACCCACTGAACGATTTAAAACCAGTTTCAACAAAATCGGACCATTCTACAAATAATGACCTTGAACTTTCTTGAGCTTATTGTAGTAAAACAATAGGTCATAAATATGGCAAATTATACCTTTTTAGAAACCTTATGAGCAACCGAACAGATTGGTATAAATTTTAAAACAATGTAAACACTTTAATTGTTTACCCCCGTACAAATGTTACCCCCTTATAAAACACCAAAGAACACATTTTTAAAAATTCAGATTCTCCATGAAATTCTGTATTGGAAAAACATTGGTGTCAAACTTGTATATGAAAAAAACTTAATCAAAACATTAATTACATTTCCCCGTGTACTACAATATATCAAACAATTTAATCGATGTCTCCAAGTAACCAAGATTTTCTTCCACTAGCAAGTTCGGTAAGTTCTACTCAGGCATAGTGCTTTGCTTAACCTGCTTTTTCTCGTGTTTGCGAGAATTTAGTATCAGTTCTATACGGGGAAACGTAAAACTACAAAAAAAAAAACACACAAAGCAACTTAAAGGTGCAACGAGAGATTTTGAGGCACCCAAATATTGTGTCATAATAGTAATTTCGTATAGATTAGCCACTCAAAAGATTTCTTACCTTGTATTAGGCTACAGAAATGTCTTAAAAGAGAGAAAAAAGGTGATTTTGATTTGCTTATATTTCAATATAAAACATAGGCTGAATTTCGTATTTGCTCCTATACGAAATTAGAAATTTCACAATTTTTATACCAAAGAAACATTTCTCAGCTTAATCCTTTCAGATAGTGATATTTTTGATGGAAAGCTTTGCATCTGGGAAAAAATCAGTACTTTCGATTTTTTAAGGGACACCTGATATGTGAAATCTCTCGTTGCACCTTTAATCAAGGCGGTCACTTTGGCCAGCACTACCACTGCACCTGACCACAATGTGTATTGTTGTTTTATAAGTAGACAGGTATTGGGGGAATTCAGATTGTTGGCTCTTAGCAACTTTTGAACATAGAAAATGTTGATGTTTTTCACGTCTCCAAGAAAATGCAGATGTTTCATTTTTTTTCTCGATATTTTCAACTATTAACCTACTAAGTAAACTACTAAGTAAAGAATACGACTTAGGTAGGAAGATGTTGATGCACAAAACGTAAACATATGGTATTTTGCCTAGTATTCCGTGCATCGGAAATCAAAACCGATGACATGTTAGTCTCCTCTGCAATGATTCTCTATTAATAATTACGTTTCTAATTCCTTTCACACAAATCATGTCCATCAAAAACTACGCAATTTTCTAAGAACGGCTGCTGTGTCTCCAAGAAGAGAGGGCCTACTGACAATGTGTCCGAGAATGATTTCATAGGGAAGGGGGAAGTCAAAGAAGGGTTTTAAGTACGGCTATGATTTGACGGGGTCCGAATATCGCGGGACAAGCCTAATCATACTCTTGGGCTTGGCTGAACAATTGGCGACGCTGTGTGCCAATTTAGGTGTAAATGGCGTGATGTAAACATGAAAGAAATAAAAAGTGAATGCACATGGATCATATATCTTTTCTACTTGCGAGTACATTTGGTTTGCATTTGTTCTTTGTTTGTCCAGTCGTTCAACCATCTTGATTCGGCTCGACACTCAGGACGCGACAGGATTGGCCTATGAGCCTGGTGATCACGTGGTTATCTTCCCTACGAATGACAGAGGATTAGTGCAATGGATTCTGAGGAAAGTTACCATGGAGCAGACACCCGAAAGTGTTGTTCAACTGGAAGTGATGAACGGCGATCATCGAAGTAAATATTCATATGATAATGAATAACAATGAATAAAAATGTAATAAATTAAGTAGACAAAGTTAATTGAGGATGTTGCAACTAGGCCTACAAAGAGAGTACTCAATGTCGTTAGCTGGTCTTGAAAAAGTGTTCCAAACAAACAAACAAACAAACAAAGCAGACACATGCACAAACAATCTATCAACTATTGCTTTGTTAAATTTAACATATAAAGTGAACAGGTAGCATGTTTGTTTTCTCCACTCAATCGTCGTGTGCAGAACAAAGTCGTATCTGCATGTTCATGATTTTACTGAAGCATTTTGGGTTGTATTCAGTAGTGAGTTTTCGAATGAAAATTATTATTTTTCGCGATGAAGCATTTGGTGTTTTATTCAGCAGTGAGTTTTTGAGTAGATATTATTATTACACGCGATGAAAATGTATTTTTCTTAAATATATGAATATTTTATTTCCCACTTTTATTTATCGACTAAGAATGAATTAGCTAATTAAGATAATTAACTACGCACACGATTTCTCCGTTGTGCTACAATGGGAAAATCGTATACGTATGGTATCCGTATATACACCTAAATAGGCCTAATTAGCCTAATTGGCCTAATATCTCTGCACAACTTTGGTTGCACTCAACAAATTTGTTAACTAATGTTATGACGTCTCGTAGACGTCAAAGGTCAGAAATACCTTTCAAACACAAATAAATGAGCCTTGTGCACAAGTGATCTGAAATTTTATAATATAACAGATTTTAATGATTTGTAATTGGTTTGGGTCACGAATTTGGTATGTCCAAAAACAATATTACATATATCAAAATTACACAATTATGACACATTACTTTATACTTATGTCCACAAGAATGTCCCACTAATGTCCACAAGAAGCGTTTGCAGTTCTTCAACGATATGTCTCACGCGAAGCCTTCCAAAATGACAGCATGCAGAGGGCACACATAAATATTCCATTAAGAACTCTCTAAGTTCCTGTGAGATAACTTGTGCCAGCAGTCAAGACGACAGGTTAAAAAGTACCCTCGACGAAACTAATATCACAGATATCAGGCCAAGATAATAATCCCACGATTTCTATTCGTCACAATTTGGAATCTATTTTGATCCAGCACTTTCGGCCTTCAAAAGACGAGAGTAGAAATAACATAGCACTTGCTCACCTGGAATTGAAAATATAATAAATCCTGGCACTATGTGAAGCATTAAAAACTACCATTATTCTAGATTAATACTAGCTAGAACTTCTAGCTACTTGTTCTTGGGGATTGATGGCAGAGGAGTCCTTAATCAAATCTATTATATAGGGACTCACACCAGTCCACAGTCTTAAACTAAGACATTATCACAGGATCAGGCATAAAAAACATAACCTTGCACTAGCTGACCAATTGGAATTCACATAGAATTAATCATCGGATTACCACCACTTCCCATATATAACTTTATGGGAAATCCCCCAGATCATGCAATGTTTTGATCTTAAAGCATAAACAAGTTTTGACTCGTTACAAGTTTACATCCCTTGGAATTCCACACTTACCCTATTGTGCAATCAAAAGGTGACCTTGTACAAAAAAACTAGGGATATTCCCCTTCTCTATTTATAGGAAACAAAGTACTTTTCCTGAGAATTCTTTTTCAAATAAAATGAGAAAATAATATTTTAATCAAAATTTTGAGGGGTAATTTAACACACACCTAATTGTATAGTTATGAAAGAGTCAATTCGCCAAAAAGGTCAGTTACGACTTTACTGCATTTTACATGGAGATATTTTTTAATGATTACTCACACAGTTGTTTAGTATATTGAGTTAGGCGCTATTAATGAGAGGCATGTTGCACAATATAAAGTATTAGGTCATAAAAATCTTTTTCCTCTTTGTAATTAGCATGGAACCACTTCGACGAATTACCTGAGTTGTTCGTCTCGACGGCCTTATCAAGGTATTTGGATATCACTTCGCCACCTACACCGGACTTTCTACGCATGGCTTGCACGCTTTACGAATGATTCAAATGAACGAGATAAGATTTTGCTGCTGGGGAAGGTAAAGGTTTAAAAAAGAATTCGATATTTCCCGTGTCAGAGAGTGAGTGAGTGTGTGAGTGAGTGAGTGAGTGAGTGAGTGAGTGAGTGTGTGAGTGAGTGAGTGAGTGAGTGAGTGTGAGTGTGTGTGTGAGTGTGTGTGTGTGTGTGTGTGTGTGCAGGCCCGTCCCCGGGGATGCGGGGGTGTGATCACACCCCCTAAATTCCACAAAAGGGACAAGAGGTCCAGCTTTTGCCGATTGTTTTGATGAACATGTCCAAAATTTAGAGGAATTTTGACAAGAAAGTCCACTTTTTGGTGATGAGATGCTAAAAAGGGACCATTTTAGGGGGTAAGGTCTACTTTGACCGAAAAAGTACACTTTACCGAAGTCCCGCACTCTCAATAAATCCTGCGTACGCCCCTGTGTGTGAGAGAGAGAGAGAGAAAATTTGATTCATAATCTCCAAAGAGTATGCATGATGCGAATACTTGAACACTTTTCGTAATCACGTTTGTGTTTTATCTTAGAAATCTCAAAATGATTGTTCAATTTGTTAAATTTTAGGGGGAGAATGACTACAAGAACTGGGCGAGCAAATGTTTCCCCAATCTTGCCGATGTCTTAGGCAGTTACCCATCGCTGAAAGTTCCCGCATGGTTCCTGCTTGCGCATCTACCAATTCTGCAACCAAGGAAATATTCCATCAGCTCTAGCCCTAAACTTCATCCACATGAGATCCACATCACCGTTGCAGTAGTCAAATACTGGACAACAGGTAATCATTTTATGTCTTTCACAATTTTATTATGCAGGCTTTGAGGTTGGTTGTCTTTTTAAATGGGCGCATAGGGATTGTTTTGGAGTGTGTCTTTGTATCTGTCTGTGGTAAAATGTTAACCCATTTGTTAACCCAAATGTTAACCCTAAACATAATTGCCCTTTGTTTCCGTATACGTGCAAAAATGTTCATGTCACTTGGATGTAATGGTCCTTAAGTAGTGTCCCACAAGTTACCCCTCTCAAGCTTAGTGGTCAAAGGTCATCTAGAGTTCTTTACGGAGATCATGGCCCAAAATGGTCAGATTTAGCCAATTGCTTGGTGTTAACATATGTGTCGATCAATTTTCATGACACTTGCATATCATGGTCCTTAGGTGTTGTCACACGTGTTGGTGACCTTGGTGAACTCATGTAACCTTTGTCTCCATTCTCAAACCGCGACGGCAGACGACACATGCGTTCGGTGAACGCTGTATTTTTAGGTATCTACATCATTATCAAGATAGTGTACATGTTTAAAACCAGCCATGTATAATATCCTATAGACAGTCTGCCATGTGACGTCACTTTGGTAGACAATCATAATTTAGAACCAGCGTTGTTCAAACTACGTCAATGAGGAATGCGCAATGAAGTAATGCGCAGTTATCTTCAAGGCCACCCCAAAGAGACCAATCGTTAATCATCTTATAAACAAACCTCGAAAACAGAAGTCACATGGTCTATATCATATTATGTTATAAACTTCACCATCAAGTGAGCAAAATAGAAATGATGATAATGTTACTTTAACAGAACAGCCTAGACAAGTTTAAAACGAATGGTGGCTCTTCAGAAATTAAAAGCAGGCTTAGTAATTTAGAAAGGAACGTGCTCTAACTTCAGAAATTAAAAGCAGGCTTAGTAATATAGAAAGGAATGTGCTCTATATTTATAACAAACACCTTGGCTGGTTATGTCAGAAACTGTCATTTTGAGAATTAAAACTATCCCAAGTGAAAGGTCTTTGGCGAGCTTTTAATCAACATTGAAAAGAACGTTTTTAAGGAGTACTGCATATTGCAATGAGCTATGTTATGGATGATAATATTTTATCATAATCTGTCTTATTGTCCACAGAGCTAAGAAATAGGCATTTTCACACCCGGATTGCAACTGAGCATCTGTCACATGCAGGACCACAAGGTCAATTTATTTTGCTATCAAAACAAATCATTTGCATTGATGCAGAAATGAACCTGAATTGATAATATTTAACTGGTCTGACAAATATGTAGCCTATAGCCTTTTAAGGTTACCATACTTATCTGTATCCAGACCTCATTGGATGGCTAGGAAGAATTTCCTGGAAGAGCACCAAACGCAGGTATCAATTGCCATCGACCGTACAATTGGCCAGGCCAGTTCTTCCTAACCTCCACACTTTGTCTAAATTCCTAATGGCTTGACATATAAATATAAACATCAAAATATTACAAAATTTCAAGGCATTTTTCCGCCAAAAAAATTTTTGGCACAAAAATTTACACCCCCCTTTTTTTTAAACTTTAATATCAGAAACCCAACACTAGCCGCGTTGAAAGCTGAAATTCCACAGGGAATTTTAAGAAAAACGAGGCTCTTAACAAAAGCACCCCGATTAACGTCATGCCAAATCATCCAAAACAGCGACCAACCAGACTACATCAAATGAGGGTTGAAAAACATTGGAGTTCTTGATATGTTTGCGTTTACCAATCTTGAGAACCTGCGAAGGCATTATCAATTGAATCAATTGTAACAGGACGCTCCCCCCCCTGGTTCTAACACCGCCGGGAGTAGATTCAAAAGACCTTTATGTTTTGCCTGATATGTACATAACCCTTCCCCGTTAACTCACTTCCTCTGTCTCCTACAATTAAGTCTAACCAAAACTTACTTTGCCAAAATGACTGTACGATATTTAAATCGAGTAAGACAGAATAAATCATGAACTCGAGCATGCTGCAATATTGTCAGACCTTTGACTAATTTTTTTCCAGCCGAAGCGCATGGAAAAATTGCTTAAGGCTCACACACCTGCCTTTCTGAAATAAGCAGAGTACCTCTGACCTGGAATTGATATATTAAAATAAGGAACTTAAAAGATTATATGGATAGACCTAATATAGCCGAAAAGCATTAGATTTCCACGACCATACTTTTTTTGGCCACAACGTGCAAACCCCCTGTGTATTTCATTAAGTCGCAGTACCTACTCGAAGGTAATAAATATAGGGGAATCCATGGGTGGGCATATTGAGGGACCCTACTCAAGATCCCTCAAGGTTGAGAAGTGTTTTTGGACATTCGAGGTGCTGATTCCGAATGCACCATGCAAAATTGTCAAGTTGGTGGAAGGGAATTTAAAGGGGCATACCCGATGTTCCTTAATTTTTTTGTTAAATATAGCTTATGAACCATTGCAAATCCTTTAATTTGGACTAAAGGGTTTAAGTAGTGTTTATGTCAATTTGAGGGTGCTGATTTCAAAAGACACTTAACAAAGTAACCACATTGATGGAAAGTTGAATTTTTAAAGGGGCATTTACCCGGTTTTTCCTTATTTGTTTACATATAGCGTTAGAAACCATGTGCAAGATCCATTAATTTGTACTAAAGGGTTAAGAAGTGTTTTATGTCAATTTAAGAGTGCTGATTCAAAAACACAATCATGGAAAGTGGATTTTAAAGGGGAATTACCCGATTTTCCTTATTTATTTTTAAATAGCAGTATCAAACAATGCACAAGACCACTAATATAAAAGAAGTGTTTTAGTAATTTTGAGGGTACTACTTTTGAATATACACCATGCAAAATCACCCCCATATTGGGTGGACAGTTTATTTTAAAAGGGAAATACTTAATTTTCTATTATTTTTTGAAAAAAAAAGGTTTATCAAAGGAAATAACGATGTTGAGAGCACATAGAGTCCTCTGAGGATGGGCTGCCTTGATTATCATGTCATGTAATGTTTGTCTAAAACTGGTTCATTAGAATTAAATGTCATTGACAAATTAGATTGAAAAAACAAATACTAAGTCAGAGTTATTATAGCGTTAAGAATTTGTTTACTTTTACTGCTCAAATATTGTCCTTTATGTAAGGATTTCCAAAGATTGGATCGATGTTTGTACAACATTTGCAAGAAAAATAATGTGTTTTTATCCATACTTCAGGTCATTATCCATTACTTGTTTACCAAAGTTAATATATATTGAAAGAAAACTGCCAGAAAATTGTTTAGTGTCTCAAAGTATTTGATTAAGGTGCTTTTTAAAGTGTTGGCGTATAAATAGCATCAACAATTCTTTTTAGACACCAAAATGGCAGTTTTTTAACAAAATATTCAATTTTGTTGTGACCCCTATTAAACGCATCTCGCTTTTTCATGCACCCAATTTCTGAAGAAAATGGTATCCCCTCGTACAAAACTACACTCACTTCACCAGCCATCATCTTTTACGTTTGTAAATTGTAAAACCATAATTATTTACGAACGGGAATAATTTACATTATTTCAAGCGAACTATTCTTTTCAGGCGCGTAGCCAGCCTGTTTTCTGAAGGGGCATTTCCCGGTAGGTGCAAATATTTCCCGATCACAAGCACAAAATTCCCGGTCGCAGGGCACAAGAATCCAAAAAGGGCTGAGTTTAAGCATAAATATCAGTGTTTTAATTTCCAGCGAATTGTCCTCCTCGAAAATTTCTGTCAGAAGGGGGCAAACTCTGCCCCACCTGGCTACGCCACTGATTCTTTTCCCGCTTTTTAGAGAACATTCACCTACAATCATCATAAAATATTTTTGTTTAAGAACTATTATAAGTGCATTTAGAGTAATTCATCATTTCGAAGAACAAAGGCAATATAAAGATATGATCCAAACAGGTGACGTAACCACGGAGAGGCAACCCCATTAATTTTTTTCCCTTCTCTTGCCCCTCAATGAATAGCAAGGTAAGTACCGGTTCATTGGGGAATTGTTTTTTTTGCCCCTCCCCCCAATGTTTTGCCCCTGCCTGCCTGCCTCCCTCCTCAATGAAATGTCTGGTTTACAACACCTGAAACAATAGGATCTCTAAAGGTTTCCGCCTGAAAAAATTGTTCATTTTGATTGATAGTTCCTCATATGGTCCACTGACAATAAGTCAGCAAAACAGACGTTGCCAGTAGCGTCAATTTTTCTAAGGCTCAGTCACACAGCCTATTTTTTTGCTAGAAAACCACTTCAGACTGCTCAAGACTGGTGACGTTTGCCATTTGCTAAAATCGTGAGCAAGTGTTTCTTTTTCATGTGTAGTTTGTACAGAACAGTCCGCAACCCTTGCCCAATCTCTGTAGTCTTAACTGGATTATTTGCAAAAACCGGCTTCCATGCGACTGTTCAAACTGTTGCCGATGGGCCTTTTTCGAAAATTTGAGTAATTTTCCTTTTTCATGTGTAGTTTGGCCAAATTGGGAGTGTCCTGTACATCTTCTGTATGCTGTGTAGGCGGAGGACGTGGCAATTAACAAAACCCGCCACAATTTGTGTTTTTTTTGCCGCTTAAAAAAATCGTGGCGGATTTTGGAATCGGGAGAGTCGGCTTGCACAATGACGTTTGGAAGGCGGGGGCCGATGTGTTGGCGCGCATCATGAGTGTGTTTGTTATCATTTGGAACCTGGTCGTCAGTGAATCTATTCATGCGGGAGAGAAGATGTGAGCCCAACTGGACATGTTCAAATCGCCGACACCGAAGATAAGTCGCCACTTGCAAGTCTTGACAGCTCTTGTGTCTGTCGTGTAAGGTCTGCGGACTGATGGGACTGAACCTGCCTGTGCCATGCTTGATTCTTATGGATTTTTGATGCTGTCCGGCCTACTGCTAGGCGAGTCATCTCCTGTCTTTTTATTTTTGCAAGTTTAAACAAGACTTCACCGATTTGAAAACAAAATGTGGTCTTGTGTAGTTGGGGTAGAGGTCGGGTCGCGTCGCTGCTGTCTTTTTCCCCCCTGTGACTTTACATTGGCGTCACCAACTCGGCTACCATCGACGAGCAGTCTGACATCGACCGCCACAACCTGTGACGTCGTTCAGTCTGTGACTATCGGGACTGAACAAGTGCGTCGCCATTAAAACATGATTGATCTTGTTGACTTCATGATGCTGTCGCCTAATTGCTAGAGTTTCACACCCCTTGTCTCGTTGACGACAGGGAAACTCGCATACTAATCATCCCTTGCGGTCTTGTGTAATCGGAAGAGGTTTGTCGGGAGCTGTCTTAACGTGACCGTAACCTTTAGGCATGGAAATACCCAATGCCAAATCGAGCAAATTCGTGTCCTAACCCCCGCCCTGACACAAGACGAAAACTGTATTTAGGCACACCTGCATGCTATATTATCAGATTTGAAAAGCCCAGGTTTGCCAAAACAATTTATGGGTAATTATCATTCCATCATGAAAAACCCATGGACAAGTCTGGCAGTGTCTAAAAACAGTTTAGTTTTTCTTGTCCAAGGCAGAGGCCTGTAAATAGGAGCCATAACTAAATCCTTTTTACAGTTTCCACCTTTTCCAGGTGGTGGTGGTGGGGGTGGGGGGGGGGACTCAAGATAGACCCTCTATTTCTTACTTTTTTGTACACCATGACCCCCTTTTGATGCTGCCTGTCTTACCTTTAACCCATTAACTCCGTTTTTAAAATCTTCAGATACTCAATAAATAATTTGTTTTCCTTCCTGCTACCCACCGTTTTTTCAAAGTTACCATAAAGTATCCATTTTAAAACAATTTGAACTCCAATTCAAAATTTTCACACGCTACACGCGCACAGTTTGAACAATTTATAATTTCAATTTCTGGAAGAGCCGCTATTTTTTGAACTTCAGGTTTTACCCACTCAATGGCCCCCTTCTTTAAGTTACATACTGAATGACACTCATTCTTATTCAGGCTTGTACTGAATGAACCCCTTATTTTTCGGGACATATTTTACCAAGGCCCCTACTTTGCCCTGATGGCCGAGACCCTAACCGTCACTTCAGATAGGCAGTGCCTCCCAGACCTTTTTAGACTGAAGATCATGACCTGGAAACTTTTCATATCAAATCAAGACTTGCATTTTTATCACTGGGGGGCGTAAAAGCGGCGTGTAACTAAAATGTTGCCCTCACTTGAAAGACGGACTGGAGTCAAGTACTTATTGGACTTGGTCAAAATTAGAACTTATAGTTTCTGAGAAGAATTATTAGTGCTACTATTATTCGTACTGATGCTTTCATTGTTAACAAGTTGTCACCATCCATGTGTAAGAAAGGGTTAAGGTGCAAATAGTATTCACCCACGTTGTGCTTTACTTCACTAGCTCTTAATCGGGGTATACCCCTTTAATCATTTACGGTAGAGGTTTTCATACAGTTAATAAAAAAATCAACAAATTTACGATCCTGACCTTTATTTTTACACTTAAGTGACCAGGGGATTTTCACTCCCGTTGGTGCCCAGGGGGGGGGGGGGGGGTTACTGGGACCCCCCCCTAAGAACCACTTTCCCGAAGGAATTTTTTCACGAAATTTATACCACATTGTAAGGGTCATATCCAACCCATCATCAGCAATAAAAAATAGATTTGTTCATTTTGGGGCAAATAGGGGCAAAACATTGTTTTCAAAACACCGGAAATTGGGACAAAAGAACGGAAATTCAAATGAGCCTTGTGCTTCACATCAAGACTTTTAAAAACTTATTTTATGTTGATATCTTTCGAGAAGACCCAATTACTATATTTACACCAACCAGCAGTGTAGGGAATCCTGTATTTTTTACGGGTGGTGCAAAATACACGTCATTTTCCCATAGAGTTTGTGAAGTACCGTTTGGCACGTCATGATGAAATTGTTTGTTTTTCAGCACATATGGTTTAATTTTTTTAATGTTATTTTTTTTACTAATAATGGTTACTTACATTTATGATTGGAAACTTATTTCAGCAAAAAATTTGCTTTGGTTCTCGGTTTTTCTTTATTCTTATTGTTAAACAATATTCTCATGACTTCCTTTAGTGCCCAATGGGGGGGTTCCATGGGGGACCCCCACTAATTATCTCATTAACGGCTTGGCCAAGTTTAAATTATTTTGGTATTAAAAGCGCATTTAAAAGGCAGACAATTACAAAAAATTTCGGCGCAAAAATCGCACGGCGTAAAGCGGCCAGGCGAAACAAATTTTGGGGTTCCCTAGGAAACCCCCCCCCCTTGGGGTTCACTTAAGTTGTTAATGTTACATTTTCTTGAAGATGTGAATACTTGTATTCGATTAAAAAAGCTATGTTTATCATAAAAATCGGGGTCGTGTCCCTTCTAAAACAAGAATTTCACCACTTTCCCCACTTATCAATTTGCATGCAGAAGATTTGAACTCAGCACCATCGAATTGACCTAAACACCTAGATTTTTCGTGTATCCTGAGTAGGGTTCAACCTGATTGAGCCTTTTTAGGCTTGATTGGAATCCCCTAGTAAAGAGAAAAATCGATGAAGTGCAAACCCAGCGCAGAAATGCCTAAAATTTAATTCTGACCTTAAATTTGTCAAAACCATGCCACCAAAATGAATTAACAATAGCCGAACAATGCGGCCTATTTCCAGATATTGTTCCATGCCTATGACAGAACACATAACATATAAACAAACACACATCCAATTAGTTTATGAGGTGAGAATGCCTAATTGAGCAGTTGAAAACGGAACAGGCACGTGAATAAAATTTGATTTCACAAATAAAATAACCAGAACACACAAAAAAAACTTGAGATAATTGCATTTCATGGGGGCACACGTGTTCCTACAATACAAAAACAAAAAAAAGTAGAAGAAAGACTGCTATTAACACGGATGCCACATATGCTGATTGGCAAATTGCACGGTAAATTTGCACGAGCCATTTCCAAAAATCAAAAGTACCGATCTTATACTGGCAAGTTGTTGTGATTAAGCGCCTACTCCCTTCCCTAATTCCATGACAATGAAGGCAAATGCTGCAAAATGCGAGAGATTGACGAGTGAGCCTACAGTTCTAAAACGTAAACGCACTATAAGCAACAATAGAAGGTAATTGAGCGGCCATGCCAAATCAAATGAATGTGATAGATTGGTTTAAATTTCTCAACCTTTGATATGAGCCCCATGAAGACTTAGCTAGAAGTTTATTTAGGAGTATAATGATACGCATGGTATTGAATGAGTATTATCGATTTTCCCACAAAATGTCACCCACAAGACTATTGCCACGAAAATAGGGAAAAAAACTTACATGTTATTGAGCGATTTGCACAAAAAACTGAATTTTTTTTCATTTGCCTTGGAATAAAGGAAAATTCCTCAAAATAAAGCCAAAAATAAGCCCATTTGCCATTTGCAGGTAAGCTGCACCTTGGACAATGAATTGAACCATTTCTGTTTAGCGCCACATGTTATTCAATCAAACACCGAAGGAATGCCCTGCCTAGCGAGATTGCACTGCAGAAGAATGCATAAGGAACAGTTAGCCAATTGAAAGTTTCGAGGAAAACGGTTGAAGCTTTTTCGCATTACCAACATACATATTCGTAAGGCACCGAAACAGTTTAAAAAACACGGATATGGATTTAGGAGACTAAGTAAGCGAGAAATGAGGTTGGACATACTATTCGGCGTGCAAATGGAGCCCCCAAACCTAAAAACATATCTTGAAAAAAACAAGCAAGGCCTGGCAGGAATGTGATTTACCGATCCATCGCCGCGATGGAAATGGAGCCATAAGTGGAATGGCTGACCATGCCAGAGGCGATCATCGCATTGAAGCCCAATCCAAAAAGAAGAAAACTCACAAAGTGGCCGGGGAACATGATGCCCGCAATGAAAGCGCTTTATCTATATAGTACCGGCGATTTATTTTGAATCCTAATAACTCTACATCACCGGGTGTACTGGTGATAACTGAAATGCTGATTTCTGTATAATAGCAACCATATCCCCTAGCTCTTATCCCGTGTTGATATGCCACAAACAAAATTACTATAATGGGACAGTACACTAATCCTCCAATCCAAACATTTACCACTGAATGGACCCGCAACTCTTCCCAATTTGATTTCTTATTACAAAACATTCCAAAGCTTGAAGGCCAATATGCTAATTGATTTAAGTTGACACCAAATCACTGCACACGAACCCCTTATATGCCAGCCGCTAAATCTAAATGAAAACCAAACCAATACAATTTTGCAGTCAAGCCAGGGAGGAATACTTTAACTGCTAAAAATTGCAACATCATGGTGGCCACGTGGATGTATGACTACAACAGAGAATGGCAGGAATAATGGTGAGGGAACTTGCTTTGTACCCAGGGTCCCGGGTTCAAATCCAGTGGGGCTAATAAATCCTGGATTTAATATGCATAAGTGATACGGGATAAACTCAGAATTACCCTCACTCATGGTTCATTGTATTGGGCAAAAGGAACCATGAAAGATCTAATGCCACTCATTGTGTGTTTGTATTTGGTTAGTTAGTTTGGATGTTGCAAAAGAGTGCTGATTAAGCTGCCGCCTCAAGTTGCATTGTTTTGTTTGAACAGTTTGTTGTCTGACTATGCAATTTTAACCTTTCGGCTACGATATGAGATAAAAAACCCAAGATATTAATATAATATTATAATAAACACGATAACTGCCCTTTGGGCAACTATAATTTGAAACAAAAATTATTGACCCATTGTTGCAAATGTTGCATTTTTAGAATAATCTGCGTGCCCGATTTCGTGCACCGTTTTCATGGATAATTCACTTGGACAAGCCTTTCTTTTAAAGGATTTTTATTAATAATAGTGATAACGCCCCGAAAACCAGCAAATAACTGAAAACAATGTCACAGGAACCACTGAAAATATTGCCCTGTATATTTCTACTCATTTGAACGTCAAAATTAGTATGTAAAATGAACTCAGGTTTCCGATGGGCTATCTTGATTAGTACTAACAATATGACCAAAAAATTGCAAAAATTTCATAAAACTAACCCAACATAAAGATTTTAGAGGATAGAACGGCCCGAATATTTCCTGCCACACTTGAAATGGAATTAAATTTGTCTTTGGGCTTGTTCGCCCTTTAAAATAAGAAATCCCGCCTATCAAACTACAAATTTCATAACCACAGGAACCTTGAATATTTAAGCTTCAACATGAAGCAAAACAACTTAACTCCCTTTCACTCTCTGTACATGAAGATTTGACACACAGCTGTTTGACCCCATGCAACTTGTTGTTATATTTAGTGATAATTTTTAATCAGTGGCGACACAATATAGACATGATAAAGTAGGGGAATGCAAGAGCTAAACATCTGAAGAAACCAGAAAAAAATCCATTCCGGGAATTAATGCCATATGGCCTACATAAAGGCATGAAATGTTACTGCTGAAGCGCCCTCTATACGCCAATTCTCCCTGGAAAGGCTGTGATGACACAGAATTTTAGGAAAAACAAATTGCCCGCAATGAACTTTCGACAAATTTACACAGGATGTAGTTAATGTAAAAAATACCCAAAATAGTTGTAAAAAGTGTGTCGCCATTGATATTTTTGTTTTAATCCCAGACCAACGTAATAAACGTGACTCTCAAACAGCTGTGGATAACAATGGATGACTGATGATAATTGATTAGGTGCAATATTCGAAAAAAACCTGACTTAGAATTTTCACCACAAACCCCGCCAGAATTTAGTGTAACATTGGCAACTGGTTCATTACATTAAGTCCGAAAACCAAATTACCTTGCAATGATGACTTGCACTCGCTGAGGCATCGCTATAGGTATTGGTTGCCGAATATTGACCATAGGTTATTGTCCTTGCAACGTAAACTGTTGTACATTGGCTAACGGAGTCTGTCCTTGCCCCTGAAGTTGAACCATCGGGTGTTGATCATGACGCAGTCCTTGCCCTTACACGCCTCACGGTAAGCGCATGGCTACGCTCGCCATTTTGACTGCTACTGGCACCAACATTACGCATTCCACGGTGGGTTCAACGAACTTACAGATACGTTGTTTACACTACTGGAGCTGCTTAAACCGGCTTAAACTGCGGCCCTGCGATGTGATATGGTCCGTCTAAAAATGTTCCATTGATTCAATGAATCAGTAATACTGGTTCTCCATCTGCCTGATCCGCGAGGCATTTTTATTTGGAATGGAAACAGACAAAACTGCACCAATAATTTCTTGATGACCCGAACCAAACAACCGATTGTTCTGAAGCAGAACTACTCGGGATTTAGATTATTATACCAATGCTGTAGCACGATGTATCAAAACCATATAACAGTAACCGGGCACACGCAATGGAGAATCAATTGCCGAATAAACAAGTACATTCCAGTAGAAGGAATTTCAGAAAAACTGACCACACGTCCGCATGTGATGAAAACAGATGAAATTGTGAAAAACACCAAGCACTGAGCCAGAACGCTACCAAGATAATCAATGCGTCATAATAGCAACCCAATACAATACCTGAGCGAACCGATTGGCGCTTTGAATGCACCTATTGAAATACATATCGAACGGCAAAATTAAATTACTGCAATTGCACAGACGGCGACAACAATTCTTTAGCCTGTTGACAAACCCGTTTTCTTACGTTGCTCTCATAAAACGTTAATATAAAGGTATGCTCTGTAAAAATACTTAAGAAAGTAAATGAAGCCTAAGAATCCGAAAATAATGAAAAAAAAAATGTAAAGATCATTCTTTAGAAGAAGATCGTCAAAAAAGACGGCATTTCGCTACTTTTTGTTCGCATTTTCCTTAATATATTCAAAATAGAAGATTTTAATTCCAGATTTTCTCCCCGACACACATCTCTAGTATAGGGTTCTCTGTTTTTTACCATTTATATATTGGAACTTTATTTTCCCCAAGTATCAGTACTTCAGGCCGCCTTTTCTAAAACGCTATGCTCCAGCCTTACTAAGCGCAATAATAAGATGATTTGAGTAAGTTTCTGAACTTCAGTGCTACTTTTAAGTAGCACTGAAGTTCAGAAACTTGTTTAAAAACATTAGGAGGTGCTTCAGAATTCAACCGCTCGTTGACATGGGGTTCACAGCGATCAACCGATGATTGAGTTTTGAAACCGCCCTTACATAACGCAGGAGTATGGTCTGGTGTATTAAAACACCTTATTGTTATAGTGATTTTTGTGTTGAAGGACTGGGGATCGCAAATCACGTCATAGTGACGTCGACGTCACTATGATATGATTTGTGACCCCCAATCACGTCCTAGTGACGTCGTCAAACGTGGCCCATCGCATTTGCTCGTAGTTGAAGATGTATTAAAGGATGTTTTTCAAACCGGACTAGATGCAATCCTTGTCACCATTTGGAAGGGGCTGAGAGAGAGAGAGAGAGATTGAATTTAAGGATCCGTGAGGCCATCCATATAAGCAAGATCTGATCGTGTTTTAATCGTGACAAAGGGATGATCTACGACCGGTTTAACGAAGTCTGCTCAAGACAACTTCAACTAGGAGGTGTCGCGACAAATCCTAAATTATCACAGTATATTAACAATCGATGAAGGGTGTTGTATATCCGATAGTGCTTCTGACGTACGTATCATTCAAGTAGCGTTGAAGTTCAAAATCCTACACCAAATTTGGAAATAACGTTAATGAATATTCATCCTTTCTATACAATGTTTTGTGTTGTGAAATATTAGAATTTGGCTGTAGCATTTCCCCCGTTGAAAAATCCTACGCTGACGCTATCTTTAAAATGTTTAAATTGACTTCTTAGGAGAAAAAAAGTCATTCCACAAAGGTGTTTGCTCCACATGGCTTGAGGAAATCAGTGAGAAAGACGTCGTTCCTGCTTACATCAAAAAGTAAGATGATAATTAGAGTGGATTCCCCGAGAGACGTAGTCCAGGCAAAGTCTTTTCATTTGTCAATTGCCCTGTACAACTGTTAAAATCGATGCAATATTCAACAGTTGTCAAGTGTATACCTTGGTATATTGTATATAAACACATAAAATATTTTTGTCATTTGATTGGTGAATACTATATCACGTGTCATAAAATATTTGAGACTAGTTCCCAGGAGGGGAAAAAGTTCCCATAAAATGTTACTATTTCCCCCATCACTGGGAAATAGTCGTTTTTTATAGGAACCTTTTCCCTGCATTGGTATCTTGCATCGCTCGTGCCTCACGGTGATTGAGCTGACCCGATCAGCGACCCGACCTTTGACACTGCATCTATCATATCGTCTGCTTGATATTTGCGTGTTTACATTTCACCACTGGGCAATTTTCGTTGAACTTTTGACTCAAAAAGGAGGAATATTGATGCCGTAGATAGTGCTAATATCGTAAAACAAAATAAATGTCTAGAGCAGTTCGAGAAAGTGGGAGAGAGCCGCGATTGGATTGAAATTGAGCTGCGGTGGATGCTGATCTCGACGAGTTCATTGGCAAGTTTTCAAATGACAGAAATATTTTTATATGTTATATAAAACAAATATTGGCTGCTCTATATTCGTAAAATGGTACAAAATATCTCCCCTCCGTGCGGTGACTGGACACCGTGGGCCTACTATTTTCCCTCGACCTTTGGTCTCGCAAAAATAGTAGGCCCCTGGGGTTCGTCCGCGAAACTCAGTCGTAAAACTACGGGCATACTATGTCATGCCTGAGTGGATCAACGTATCCAAAGCACTGTGTAAATGGTATGAAAAGGTCTATTATGTAGGACATACGCATGGGTTAGTATACACGTAGCGTTACGCATGAGGTTCGCGAACGGACCCCAGGTCTCCAGTTAACTGTGGTAGTTATTTTGCATCAGCAATATTTGTATACCAGTTGCTTGGGTCATAAATAGTAAACCACGTTAGACCTTTCAACTCTAATTAGTCGGGAGGGGTCTCATTGAAGTCCACAGTATGGGCTTGAGGTTGCCTACTAATGCAATTTTATTAATAGATCAGGGTGTCTAGTTAAAGAATCCACCCGGTGTCACTGGCAAATTCCAAGTTTATTTCTAGTCTTTGTGTGTGATGCGCTTTCCTAAGTTTCCCGCTGATTTTGGCTTTATTCCGTTACTGTATTTATATTATTTAAGTATTACAAAGAAACGATATTTTCCCGGATCGGATTAGGTGGCGGGCGTCTATAGACGCTGGTCTTATGATTCTTGGGCTCGAATCTCGTTTCAGGTATAACATTTTAAAACATACGAATCTGGTATTGAAGCGAGTATTGAATATTTGTACTATGAAATCAATTAGACAATATGGGTCCCGGACCATGATTTTTGAACAGAATCTAAAACTTGCAATGTTACCGACTAATATTTTATCAGAATACCAAACTATGAGGCTGGAGTGCAGTGACTAGGTTTTCGTCTTAATGACTTTCTTTCTGGCTATCTCCTGTCATTATTAAATACTCAACAGAGCGCCATCATTTCATCTACCAACTGACAACTCCAAACCCATCATTCTCGTTGGCACTGGAACGGGCATAGCTCCATTTAGAAGCTTCTGGCAACAGCGCCACCACGAACTCAAAATGGGCGGGCCAAGTTTGGCACAGGGTAAGATGATCCTGATATTTGGATGCAGACATCCATCTATTGACGACATCTATAGGGAGGACACGGCGAAGGCAGTTCAGTCTGGAGCACTCTCACAGGTGCTTACTGGATATTCAAGGGTGCCAGGAAAGCCCAAGGTAAAATGAAAACTATTTATTTTTTGAAATGACAACTTTTATTTTTTTGTTGTTTAAAATGACAACTTTCTTTGTTTTAATTTAAGGACATCGCATTGTTTATTTCTTCAATTTCATCTCGCAAACTAATACCAAATACATTCCCACATATTTCTCTCGGTATATCAATTTGTCTTGTGTGCTGAACACCAAGCACGGCTGCTAAATTCTGCCCCTTGAATTTGTCTTTGGGGACACATGTTTCACGTAAAAAAAGGTTTATCGAAGTTTATTATTTGTTATTACAACTTGCAATTCATAATACAATTAGATCATAATACAATTAGATTGATCAAAAATCAGATTTCGCATTTTTGAAAAGAGCAGCTTAGAGCACGTATGCGAAATTTAAACCGTGTAAACGAGTACAATATATTTCTAAATTCAAGCTTTATCATTTATGATGATGGTAACTGTCCGTATTAAGTAATTTTCTCGAAAAAGCTTAAATCAGATTACCAATTATTGATTTCCTATGAATTACATTCGTTAATGGGCAGATGCTGGATAAATGTTTAGCATAGGCAACTGATTTGCTATTTCTATAAACAACAATCTCCAGGTAAAATTAAGATATTGGTACAATACTCATAAAATCCCGGGCATACAACTGTTAAGTAGAACATGGGACTAGTGTATGTGTCACGAAATGTCCCTAATGAGAAACAACGTCATTGGCCAACTCTCTTTCTCACTTTTGATTCCCTGAAGATGTTAAATCTTTTACAAATTTTAATAGAGATATGTCCAAGACATCATCAAAGAAGAATCCGAACTTGTTTTGAAACATCTTTGTGGGGAACAAGGTCACCTGTACGTGTGTGGTGAAAACTTAATGGCTGTCGACGTACGCAGGACCTTAGTTGAAGTTTTGAGGTCAGAGGGCAACATGACGTCACAGAAGGCAGAAAAATATATTTGCAGCATGAAAGTAAGATTTGACTTTTAACCAGGTTTGTGTATTATTTTGTAAATAAACTCAATATTATTTAGGGGCGGTCAGGTAGGGAATCGTATTTTTGTCTGATTATAGATTATTGTTTCACCTATGCACAGGAATCTGGGCAATACCATGAAGACGTATTTGGCGTCATGATTCGACCAACCAAAAAGGAAGTCATAAGCAACGGAATAGCACCGCCCGGGTCCAAATTTAGACTGATGGTTACACTCGGAAAATTTAACACGCAATCTCTACGGGCGCATCCATTTTTCCAACAATGCCTTTCGGTATTTTTCCAGTCTTGAGAATTGTCAAACACTGATTTCAATTTACGCCATTTTTTTTTTTTCAATTTTAGAAACAGGATTTACGTACTCACCGGACCGCCGTAACAGCTGACTACGTTAAATCTAATGGGATAATTCGAGGTCAAAGGCCATCTAAGGATCACAGCGACTCACCACTGCCACTCAAAAGTACTAGCGCACACGTAGCCTACAGAGTTCTCACCATAATAGTAAAATACTGAATAATATCAACGAAATCACTATTCGAATATATCCATTACTCTTTTTTAGTCAGAAAATTCATGTTTCTTATGGAGATTAATCATTATGACCCCTCAAATTTGACATTTTATCGAGGATGTCCAAAACCTTGTACACTTTCGCCGTAGTGATTTCCTTATGAATAATTAACTAGCTCATTATCACTGACGACACGCTATGTAATGGGAGAATTTCAACTTCCTGCAAATGGGCTTTGCAAACCTCAGAGGATCCATATTGGTTTAAATCTGCCTTTGTTTTTACAACACATTTTTTCAATTTTGCTGATATTTGTGAGTTTTTCAGGATACGGCTTTAACTATGCGAATTGTTCCAATAGGGAAGAACCAGTAAAACATTGCTTGGATCACACTCGGCAGCTTTATTGCTTGCGGCGAGATCAAATACCTTTTCATTTGTATGGCGTGATGCACATGGTGTAAACATGCCGAAAACAATCGCTGCCGTGAAGTACTCAAGATGCAGGGCTACCACATCGACTGCTGAACCCTCGATTGATTTAACTCGCCGCAAAACAGTCTTATTTAAGACTACTAATATTTCTATTAAAAAAACCCCAATAAACAAACTTATTCCAAACAATGTCCCTCACACAAAAATATCTTTTCATGATCGTTTTTGTCTTAGTTTTAAGTGAAAAAAAAATACCCCAGTGTCATTTTAAATCCCCAGTAACACTTGATCAATAATGCAGTAAGTCAATGGGTTCCCGGTTGTTTCTTTGCAACCTATGTGGATAAGGTGCACCAATACTTTAGAGCGGCAGTGTATATTCTATGAATATAGTGATCACGAAAGCCGAGCACAGCAAAAGTTAAGTTCATTTTTTAAAATTAAAATTAATCATAGAGTTTTTTTTTACTTTTTTTATTTTTAGTGTTTGATTGTTTTTTTTTAAATTGTGTTTTCTTTTCATTCCATCTCAACGGTGAAAGTTTTTAGAGTCTAGCTGTGAATAGTTAAAAATTTTAATATGAAATACCAGTTCCAACTTGGAACAAAGTTTCAAAATACATTTATTTTAGAGTAGTCGTAAAGACTAAAACATTCAAGGGTCACTGAGCTACCGTACCATTGGTGCTCTGGTTAAGTATGTCCTCTGATAGTTAGATGGGTGTTCTGTACTAGTCAGCACATCAGTTTATTATTTATTATTATATTGGCTTGCAAATTCTGCACCTGAGCTTGGTTTGCACATTGACAGCACTTTGGCATACTCAGAGCAGTGACTTTGGGGATTTTTCCCGTCCCAGTTTTAGCAGAAAATCACGCATTATTACCCAAATGTTCTTCTTTCAACCAGTCAGTCCCCTGCTCATGCCATATCTTGAGCACCCCACACGAGGAGTACTGAAACTCCAAATTGTATGTGTGCATATGTATTTGTAAAAGTATATATTTATGTGAATATGTATTTTTTTATATTTATGTATATAATTATTTTTAAAAATATTTATTTGTATAGTTTAATTTTTTTTGAGTGGTAAAACCACAAAAGTATGTGATATTCCTTGGTCACTAATTTCGAAAAACTCATAAATTGTAGTCCTGTTTTCCTTTGCAAAATTGCAGCTGATAATTATAAAATAAAAGATAGAATTTGTTGTTTTGCCTGTCCAAATTATAGACTTTTAAGGGCTGTAAATTATAGCCTTTAAGGGCTGTATAAATTATGTCGCTAGCGAACGGTTTAACTACAAAAAACAACACTAATTTTGACCAAATGCCCTGCCATAGATAACAGGGGAAATCATAGCTAGCTCGTTTTAGTTAGTATCCGGGTCGCAACCGCAGCTGTCTGCGGTCTAGCTCGGTCTGGTCGCCTGACGGTCAAACCGCCTTGTCTCAATTGTACTTCCAGGTTTTATGTATTTCAAGAAATTTTTCTTGTGATTGCGAGAATTTCTTCGCGGGGTTGCTTTTCCATATGGGCATTAATGTGTTATTCGAATATACCGTATATGGCCAATCAAGATTGCTCTTATTTATGACTGACGCGTACGAGCGATATTGTCGCCAAATGAGTACGAGCTATTGTGTATCATTTGTACTGGGCAGTAAGATGCAGAAGCAAAATCTTTTTAGAAATTGACTACTATTTGATTCGCTGTGATTTCTGTCTCAAATTTAGGTGACCCAAATTACAATTTTAGTATTGGGCCCACTTTTTACGCGTAAGACGTTTTGCATTTGACCTTTGAAGTTACATATGATTTTTTTATCGGGAACATAAAAGCGTCTTGATCGAGACTATCAAAATTTAATTAGGAATTATTTTCATGAGCTCGATCTATAAAAGGTATTTTAAAATTTGGTGGGTATTGAACACTTTTAACGGGTTGAATAAACCTGATTACATAGTGTAAAAATCAGTATAAAAGTACGTAAGATTGGCTTTAAACAAGTTGCAATATTAGCAGATGTCTTTGCAAGATTTTAGCCATGTTTTAGTATTTAATCAATTTAGTGTTTTGAATTGAAATATACTTCATTGCAAGTAAGGGCATAGATGTATCATAATGAATTGTCCTATCATGCCTAAAGAAAGTGTGATCGATGCTTACTGTATTTTGCTAAACGAAACGAAACGCCCACTGGATTCCCGTTTTTCCGTTATGCACGTTACGCATACATGACGGAAGAAATGCGTGTAAAGCATGGGCCCCCGTTTTTCGTAGCCGTTGCAGATGTACTGCTGAAATTAAAGCGGCACTGGCCATATTTTCAACAAAATTCAATTCGCTCGCAAATGATAGGATCAGGCCATTGGAAAATACAGATATATTTTACCACAAAAAATAACATACCCAAACACATAGGGACATTCTAAGAGCCTAAAGACATCCAGGTTTGCCGTAACTCTAATCAACAATATTCATCCATGAATATCATAGACTCTAACTCATTGATATTAAAACCACAAAAGTCACAGACCGTTCAAACACGGTAGACTGCCGTGAAATTAACTCCGGTGTGTATTTTCATGTATAAATGCCATTTCCCGTCGTGTCTGTTGAATAAATGCCCGTAGTCATATAAAATTGTTCTGTTTACCATAAGGACTCCGATTTGGGCCCTTAATCATTTCAGTGAGGGTTAATATACACCTGGCACAAAAAGTATCTTGGTATGTTTTAGATCAGTATTGTGCCAATTCAACCTTTTGAAAGTTTTAGAAATATACACGTTGTTGCCTAGGTCTTGCTCTTTCAATTAACACCTCGCTTGTAAAAAAAGCGTGTAAAAACGGCTGAGATAGAGCGCCCGAAAGGCGGAAACCCCAAAACCAAAAGTTCAATGGTCACTGTGTGGTAAAAACGCATATACGCGTGTATGGATTTACACAGCAGGTTTTCCTACTGAATGAGCGAGAAAGCCTACTGCCAATATTAATTATGGAACTTCAACATCACATGGTGTTTCAAACAGTATTATTTTATAAGACTATGTTATTTCGCCATGTGTGTTACATACGCTCAATAGCCTCATGGTACAAGGAAGCATTGATGGAGATAGACTATTAAATGAAATCAAAGCTTAACCACCCCTAATTTAAATAAACAAACCAGTGTTCTTAGAATAACATACCCTCAAAAGTCACCATTGGTAAGAAAGGGTGGAACACGAAAATGGAACACGAAAATGGAACACGAAAAAACGCTGAACACGAACACGTCTGAAAATATAAAAAACACCCCTAGCGCCACCAATGTGGCCAAATATCGCATCTGGTCACGAACATGAGTGGGTCAGCTGTTGGCAAATGGTTATGGTTTTGTTTGGCACGCATGAAGTCTATGTGATGGCAACAAACCCCAACAAAATGTTTTTGAGACTAAAATCTGAGACATTTCGTTATTCCAACGAAAATAATAAGTCAGATAGCTAGTCAATCGAAAGCGCTATGCAGTTTTCTCTTACCGAAAATATCTGATTATCCAAGACAGCTTCACATTTCTTTAATTCCCCTTTTCCATTCGGGAGTTTCCTTAACCTCCCCCCTCTGACACACTTTTTTTGACACACATGAAAAATTCGAAAACCTCCACGGAATAAAGCACAGGTTTATTCCGTTAAGGTTTCCGAATTCAATATTTGTGTAGTATGGGTCAGGTTACGGAAACCACCCCTTTCCCTCATTGTACCGGACTTGGAGAGAGTAAATTGGTAAGTTCAATTGGATGCGTTCATTATCACCTTCCTTCCTGCCTGCCTGCCTGCCGAACTGCCTGCCTGCCTGCCAACGATGCTGATCAAGAATCTGAAAATAAAGAAGGTTTGTCACAACGTTATCTTGTGCTATTCCCAAATTATAAAAAAGGTGGTTGTTTTTTCTAAATAGAACGTCTATAGAAAAAGTAAAATTGGGACATCGCCGGATAGGGAGAGAAGAGGCCTGTTCACCGTTGTGATGTAATAATTCGTGTAATGTAATAACGCGACTCTTAATGTAATAGTATTTTTACTTTATGTAATAAAACGGCGTAATGTAATAAAAATTGACGCGTAATGTAATAAAACAAATTGACGCGTAATGTAATAAAATTTTCGTGTAAGGTAAATAAAAAAACTTGCGCGTAAGATGTAACTAAAAATTAACGCGTTATGTAAGAACATGGCATTTCTTATGGATTAGGTTGACTTAGAATGGCATAGTGATTCCTGAGATGTTTGCGACTTTTGTGTGTGTGAGGGGTTGTTTGTGTGTGAGTGCGGTGGGGTGTGGGTGTGAGGTGTGTGTTTCCGTCGGTCTTGAGCCGCGATGTGTGTGCGTCGTCGGTTCGTCAGTTGTTTGTCCGTCAGTATTGATTCGAATTTATTCTTGACCTTTAATCTTGGTGGATGTCTTCTGCTCTGTGTAACTACTTAAGGGATGGCTGTGTCGGGTGAACCCCCCCCGGCCCCACCCCCTGGTGTTTGGTGATGGGAAGGGTACAACGGGTAGGCTACACATACTAGGCCCGCTTCGCATTGGTTAAAACTGGCTAAGGTCGTTCCCCCATCTTTGCCTTGACTTAGCTCAGGTTCTGAAACATATCGCACATTGTCTTAAACATATCTTTATAATATTAACTGTCCAGTAGCAGGGGACTGTAGGGTAAGAGGTGCGCTTCCGGATAAACTTACGTGAAAAAATTGTTTTTTTGCACACAAGACTGTAGGCATTGATTAATCTATAACAATTGATGGAATGTCAATTGCCAACCCCCCTTTAATGGCCCCCAGCTTGGGTTTCAAGGTTATACAGGGGTCACAATTTAAAATGGTTATCTGAATGTGTAAACAAGCACCACCATGGGTTGTATGGTCACAAGGATTCCACACGGCTATAGGTTACACTATCTATGGATTACAGTCCGGAGTTAGGAGGGTAAAAACTGTAAAAATGTGCAAAAGTCAATTTGGTGTGTACATGGGTCAAAAAGTTAAAAGTTGCTTTGATTCAGTTAATATGTGGTGCAAAATATGTTTTCCATAGCGCAGGATTGAAAAGGAATAGTTTGACTTATACAGTTCATGCTTTAGTTTTCACGTTATCAACAAAAATAGGTCAAGGGTAAATAGAATCCAATGCTGCCAATAGCTGTGACTTTATTCGCCATGTTGGTTAATAACCAAGACGTGTAAGATAGTCAAAAAACTATTCCTATATTTCATTATATGAGCTAAACCACAATTTGAACCCCAAATTTTACAAACAATTGGAGCACCTTTTAATTTTGACCCCTGTACAAACCAAAATGACTTTTACCATTTTTACAGTTTTTACCCATAATTCTAAATATAAGTCACAGGTAGAGTATAAAATATAACTTTTTGGGGACTCTGGTAAACCAGAAGACATCATGGTGTGCTTTTCAACAATCAGAACATTTTAAAAATTTTACCCCTGTGTTAACCTTGTGAAATCCAAGCTGAGGGCAATGAAAGGGGTTGTGGCAAGTGCTTCCATCAATTTTTGATTATCAATGTATGAAGTACTGTGTTACCAAATTACAACTTTTATCCGGATTTCCACACTCACATAAGATCTGTGCACTACATCCCCCACTAAGCGGGGTTTTCCTTGGTCGGCGTGGTTGGGGAAGGGCATGCGCCAATAAGTACCCCTGTTATTATGGTAGGCTTAGCAGTGACGTATCAACCGGTGGGGGTGGGGAAGGCCGGTGGGAAAGTGCTTCGAAATAGGGAAAATACGGGGCCCAAGCCCTCTGCTCAGAAGCTGAGCTCCCCTCCCGCCAGCCCCCTCCCAATGAACGACAGTTTTACAGTGTCTATGGAGTAGGACACAAATTTCACCCCCTCAGAAATGCCTCGGCACCCCATCTGCCCCCCCCCACAGTCCAAAGGTTCTGGTTACGCAACTGGGTTGGCTATTTCCGAATATACAACAAAGTCGGCTATTCCGAGTATTAAACCAGGTCCTACTAGCAAATAGGAAAGGCCCCCTGTACCAATGTGCAAACAAAAAAAAGTTGCAAAGCGGACCTACATAATTTCGGACTCCGACGGACTTATTTAATTTTCGGACTATAAAACGGGGTCCTAATTAATTTTCGGATAAAAATGACGCGTTAATATAATAAAAATATTATACATTACGAGGCAATTTTATTACATTACCCGTTTATTACAATACACGGCAGAAATTATTAAAATTATAAGCGTCAAATACACGAAATAAAAACACAATAATGTTTCGCGTAACAAAAGTGACGCGAATGTCACAAAATGACACGTAAGTAATAAATTTGCCGTATTGGGTAATTTTTTTTTATTTAAAAACAGGTAGTGTAATAAAAATTGCCGCACGTAATGTAATAACAATATTATTACATTATGCCGGCCATTTAATTACATTACCCGTTTATACATTAAACGGCAGGAATATTCATTCGTTCGATTATTAATTACACGGAAAAGAAATAACACAATATATTTGCTAAAAACGTGACGCTTAATGTAACCAAAAGTGAGGCGTAATGTATTAAATGTTGTCGTATTGTGTAATAAACAGGTATTGTAATAAAATAATGACCGCGTAATGTAATAATATTATACATTACACGCCAAGAATTTATTAAATTACCCGTTTTATTACATTACACGGAGGAATTTCTACATACGCGTCGATTTTATTGATTAAAAGAAAATAACATAACACAATATATTTTGCGAAAACAAAGTGACGCGTTTATGTAATAAAAAATGTTGCCGTGTGTGTGGTAATAAAAACAAGGTAATGTAATAAAAGTATTACATTACCTATACATTCCGCGGCAATTTTATTACATTTTATAATTGGATTGCTTTGCTGAATTTCAGAATTTATTACATTACGCAGCGCTTATTAACATATTAAGTGGCGGAGAATTTTTTACATTACACGTCATTATTACATTAACAAAATAAAACATTTCGCGTAAAAAAGTGGACGCGTTATGTAATAAATGTTGCCGCGGTGTTGTTGTGTAAAAAAACATGTAATTAAAAATTGCCACAGAATGTAATTAAAATTATTACATTATGCGGAAATTTATTATATTACGCCGTATACAACATTATGAGTGTTTGTTACGCGTCGATTTTATAGGTGATCAAATTCTCTAATCTAAAACTATTGAAACTGATTAAATCAAAGAAAGTTTTAACGGGGGGGACTCGAACAAACAACTTTCTATCTGCAGTCTTAATGAAAAATACCCATGCTTTACAACCGATTTGGCAGAAAGGCGTGGTTTGTATACTTGAATCCATAGTTATACTAGTACTGTTTATACAATCAGGGCCGAGCGGGGGGTTCGACGCACACCCATTCCCATGACAAAGGTCTTCTTATCATTTAACATGCTGAAGGTCCGCTTGTCATGGTGAAGTTTGCTGTGTGTCTATCTAAAAGCTGGTGTGGTGGCTGCATGTGTATGAAGGAATAAACCAGTAGCATGATTATATTATTATACTATTTGTTTGTCAACCGCCCGATTGTTCAATTTCATTCCAACCCCCAAATCTCTTCAGATTTTGCTAAGCCCGACGGTTTATAAAAAAAAACAAATGGGCAAACGGGTGAGCGCAACAAGCCAAGCCGAAATTGTGCCCCTTCGCGAAAGGTCCAATTCTGTGGCAAATCCGACCACCTAAATTCCTGGCTATGGGCATGATACAATTATTATAATTATGACAGCAAGCAGTCAGACCATGAACGTTGCTCGCCCCCCGGGGGGCACTCAATACGAAATGGCTATGGGTGCAAGGCGGTGCTTCCCAAACATAGGCATTCGGAGACAATGCTATGCAACCAAGGGGGTCTTTGGGTGGAGGCAGCCGAATTTGTCAAAAACAGGTGGGTATTTCGGGTGGCAAATTTGCTAAATTAAAAAAAAAAAAATCTTTGGGGAAAATTTGGCAAATTTTCTACAAAAATACGGGTCTTTGGGTGACAGTGGTAAAAATTTCCAAAAAAAAATATGCGGTCTTTGTGTTACAGTTTTACAATATGGGGTTTGGATGACAACCTATGCTGAAAATAGGGCTATAAACAGCCTACTACGACGTCACCTACAAAGTGGGTGTGCCCCCGTGTCCTAGGCCTGCACTGGAGTTATCCACATTGCATGCATGGTCTTAAAAGTAGAGACTGATTCTGTTCCTATATAGCCAAACGTTATTCTCAATATCAATTGAACAACTTATGCTATTGATCATAATGAGAGGGAAATTATAAAGTTTCGGAATTTGACGGTAATTCCTTTGTTTTGATATTGCCTACCAACAGGCAACTTACGTTACCGGTATCGTACGATATGGTGGAAGGTCATGGGGTTAGCCGAGCAGATTTCATGGGTTACCATGCACCACCTTACAACTAAATTCTAACCTATTTTTAGGACATGTACATCGTCTTTAAAGAATTTTGATGTCACCAAAATCAAAGGTTGGGCCAATGGGACCGTTGGGAGGCATCTTGGACTAAAGAGATCAGTCATTATTAAAGTGGTTCGATTTAGATTCGAAATGACATCAAACACGTTCACCACCTGCTTTTAAATCGTTTGATGTGGAAATCTATTCTAGAAGGACCAATTTACATATTTGCAAAAGCATTACCCATTTGTATTGGTTTTATTTTTGTGCGGGCAGTTAGATATGACATGTGATTGCCAGAGGTTTATATAGTAAAGGCGTACAGTTGGGCAATGATGAAATTGCTTCTTTTCAGCACGAAAGAGTTTACTTATTTTTTCTATTATAATTTATTCACTAGTACTGTACTAAGCCGATAAAATATTTCTGGGCAGCAGGGGTTTGTAATTATATATTTAAAAACACACTCCCATTGGTTTGCGGAGGGGTAGAGTAGAGACCCAAACTTTAATTATCTAATTTTAGTAATTTTATGAAAAGAAGCGCATTAGTTAGTTAGGCAATTACCCAAAAACGGTCAGGTTCCAAAATCTTTGAACGAGTGAGGAAAACACTAAAAACAAATTCTGGGTAGCATAAACCCCAGGCACATATGAAGAGTTTTAAAGGCACAGAGAGAGATTTTTTGAGGATAAGGATCAAATTTCTCTCAAGTTTCACGGATCGGTCGTAGACCACCTACCGAGAACGTTTCGAAGGTTTATTGAACAAACGAAAACACAAACCTTGTTTGGAACTTTGGCTGGCTATTGCCATCGTCCCCATAGAAAACCATGCTTTTACTTCTGTCGTGCACGACAGAAAGTACTGAATAGATGATGATTCGTACTTTCTGTTCGTGCACGACAGAAAGTACGAATCATCATCTTATTCCATAAAGGCGGGCGTATTCGGCTTATTCACTTAGGTGTGATCTAATTACATTGTAAGCATTCCAATATGCCAAAAAACCAGGGTTCGAAATAAATTTGGGGGCGCTTCTTTCGGGACGGAAGGAAACTCCTCATGTCTCTTACAGAAACATGCCAGGAAGAGTCAACCTCTCCACACCCTTGACATGGGTACAACTTCCTAATAATAATTATACAAGGGCTGTTATAAAGCTCCATTCATTCAAGATAACCGCGTGTTGCCTATTGTTATTTACGATTACATCAGCAAATCGTTCACAATCATTTTGCTTCACCAAGGTCGGCAGGCCCGGCCAAGCGCAAAATCCTATCCAGCATAGATTAGATTGTAATATTTCCCTCCACAGCTAACCGATATGCGCTTGGGTCGACGAGGCAGGCGAGGGGGGGGTAAAGTGCCATGCCCCAAGTGGCAAACACATGGGCCGAAGGGGGGATGGGCTCGATCCGGAACCTTTCAGATCATGAGTGGGCTGTCATATCCACTGGAACACAATGTTGCCATCAAGTGTTGTTATTAAAAGAGCGCCTCTTATACCTACACAATAGGAGCGATGCGAGGCCAGGAAGAATTGGGAGAATTATTCCAGACCAATAACTCGGTCAGACGGACACAAGGACGGAAACACACGATATCCGGACAGCCACGTTGATATTCAATACTATGCCTGTTACCCGATGTCACCTTAAAGGGGGGGGGGGGGGGGGGGGTCTCTCCTGTGATCTTCTTTACTGAACATCGATTCCTATAAATTAAGCACCCCACTGGGGTTAGCTTAGAGTTTTTTCTTGCCTCTGCGTATCAAAATAAGGACCAACATCCCATAATGACGGCACTATGATGGCACGAGTGTAAGGAGAGTTTATGAAAATATTGGATTTTAGTGGGAAGTGGAAACTTGATTTTCGCATTTCCCGACTCAAACAATTATTATAGCACTTAAACCGATCGAGTTTTATTACACTATTTTCCCATCAAGTTCAGGAAAAAAAACCTGTATGAAAATTGATTTCCTAACTTCTGTTGCGTGAATGAAAAATGAAAAATTAGACTTTCCCTACACTGTGTCTATGTAAATTGACCGTGGCTGACACAAAACTGATGTAATTTTGACGTAATGTTAGGCATGTTGGTACTCACTTTCGAAAGAGGAGGACCTAGCTATCCATTAGTACCAAACTCAAATGCCTGTGATATTCATGAATCGTATAGGCATTTCATTAGGCATTCATGTTTGATACGCCTCTCCAAAAAAGGGGGTTGCCATGCCCCCTCTATCCATTCAACTTTGAGGTCACCCTGTACCTTACCCTATATACCCCGGTGGATGTTAGTTTTTGCATGATAAAGAGCGTAAAAGCCAATTGACAATAGAATATGGTACCAAAAGGGTTTTAGCAAGGGGGAAAGTGTTATAAGTAAAGTGAGAGGGGGCCCATGTGGACCGGTATTTTGTTTTTCGTGGGCTAAATTATTGTACCCAAAATTTTATGCAATGCCTAAATATCAGTCTGGCATATTTTGGTGAAACAAAAAAAAAAATCGGCCATGGCGTTTTGATGCTAATTAGCATAAATAAGCACTTTATGTCCACTATTCACAACGGTTTTTGCCCCTTTAAATTTTTATTAAAATTTGTATTTCAGCAAATGTAATATATTTCTGTTTCCTATTATGAGCCATTTTTTCATTTTCGGCGGGGGAAATAGTGGGGTCGAGGCTAGAAAACTAAGATTTTTATAGCGGCGGGTTATTTGTTGGCGGCCATTTTTTTTTTAAAATCGGTACATTTATTGTTCCAGTTAGTGTATGGTGGTGGCTTAGACCCCACCAAGGACCTAGAGTGTTGAAAAAAAAAAACCACCTGGAAAGTGTTTTTCAGAGGGGGTCGAAGGGGACACATGACCCAACTTCCCACCCCATAACCCAAGCTACACAAAGCGCGAGTGCACAAGACAGATACACTAAGTTTTACATAGTTCAAAAAAACCAGAGTACCTTCCGGGGTGCAGTGGAATAAAGTTATCCGGAAATGCCTAATCCGGGTGTTTCGTGCGTACGTGAGTACACCTCTGGATAGGACGGTGGGTAATAAAAAATTTTAATGTCCTTGAAAAATTATGTGAAATTCGAAAGTATATTGTTCATGTGTTATTACATAACGCGTTGTAATTTTTATACATTACGCGTCCATTTTTTTTATTACATTACACGAAAATTTTTATTACATACGCGTCAAGTTTTTTATTAATTACGCGTCAATTTTTATTACATTACGAGTTTTATTACAAACACGTCAAAATTATTAATTAACGCGTCGGTTATTTACTTAAACGAATTTATTACATAAACACCGTGTACCAAGGCCCTAATAATCATCACTTTTGTTGACCAACTAATTTTTAGTATGTAGGAAGGTTTTTTTATCCCAAAATTAAACTACACTTGTGGTCGAAAAAAAAATTACATAGGTCCTCGGACCGCTTGTGAAGCCTGCCGTCGCGGTTTGGAATGATAGACCTTATATGACATCTGTTTTGTGTCTGTGACCTTGCCCTCATAAACAAATGAGGGTTGCGTAAATCTCCATCCAAGTTTGGATCCAATTGAACTTCAACTTTTAATTGAGGTCAATTTTAAATTGTACAACTTGACCTCACATGATTAAATCCATCGAGTATGCATGCTGATTATTACAGGCAAAATATTGACCCTTTTTCCACAACAGATAACATCATCAACAGACAACTTCATCAACAGAAAATCATCAAAAACAGACTACATCAACAATAGACAACTACAAAACAGGACCACAACAACTACAAACTACATCAACAACAGACTACTATCAACAGACAACAGAGGACAAAGCGATCTCTATATGTTCTTCCTGCATTAAAGCAGGAGTCACAAAAATGAGAAAAAGTCTGAGAAACTTCAGGAGCTTATTATCTGGAAAAAGCAAAGCTTAATCTCTTTTAATCTCAATGAACCGATTTTTTTTGAGCTTAATGAGAAAGCGCAAGATGATGCTACTGCCCTTTGTTATGGAGCATTTACGAATTCGCCTAGATAAACCTTTCGTCCTTCATAAGCACACAGAATCTACACGAGGCAGCCCGGTATTAAAGTACCCAATACCTATAGCTAGCAATGTAAGCCCTTCGTGCAATGAGTGGTTAAGACATGGATTTAACGCGTTCTAACCAAGAGGGACTCTGGAAGCAACACAATATCCTCATCTCAATGATAAAACAGACACATACAATCACACATGTATATCATTGAGCCGGTATGACACAAGCTACTACTGTAAATAACAACATCAAGACAGAATTATGTTTCGTGCTAACCTAAAAGACAAGGATGTTGCTAGTGCAAAAACCGCTAACGATAGATTTATTCGCTTAGCACTTTTCGTAAAAATAATAACGCGGGACAAATCCATGAGTTGCCAAACATTTATAAATGAAACAATTTATTAAACTAAAAGTAGCAAATACAGTAAATTAATACAATTTTGTCATAACAGTCAAGAAATGTCTGACAGGGAGAGAGACAATATAAGTATAAACATTAAAATGCGATAATCCGGATACACAGAAATTAATGTAGTTGTTGGACACCTCAGGTTAAGTCTGTAGTTTACATTAAGTGTCCATTATGTTCACTGACGAAACTGTCCTTTTTACTACGCTGCGACGACACGATGCAGTTGCCAACTGTTAACCGAAGCGCTGTAGTCCAGGTATACAGGTTTTTCACGTCTAGTGATGAAACGTTTTCACAGTTACACCTCCTCCAATAATGACAGCTTAAGGCTATCATGGATGCTGTGGCAAACAGAAGACCTAACTCACAATTTCTGCTGGATGCTGAAATTAGTTTCTTCTTGTAACATAAAGGGTAGCTGGGTGAATTTATCAAGATAACTGAGTTATGTCTTCACTCCACCAACTTCAAGATGAGACTGACCAATTGATATATAATCAATCACTAATCACTTAACACCATTGGATAATTAATCAGGACTTACATTCCTTTCATAAAAAATTAATTTCAATTCGTTAACACTACGGACTATGACATGTTTTGCAAAAACCATCACATAACGTTCGCATTGCACGATGCAATTAATTTAACAATTGTTTGCCAACAAATATAAAATTTGATGACATTGCTAATTGATAAACAATTAGACAATCGTCCACTGCATTACTAGTTGACAATTTCATTAATTAATGGTGACATTTAATTATCAAAAGTAATTGTTTCTCATTCCTAAACATGATTAATGAGATACTCCGATTATCCTCTTTATATGCTTAATTCCATTAATGTTAAATCTGGTTTCAACTTGTATTCAAATATTGCACACTACTATGTTCCGTCAAGACCTTTTATAGATTCATTCATAAAAAACACCAGTCTTGTCAACCGTGGCTCGTCCCGTGTCAGAAGAGGACCTTTATTTCACCTTGTGACAGTACAAAAGAAAGTTAACAGTCTCATAGTAAGCAATAATCACATCTTGGAGTAAAAGAGCACATGGTTTGGTTTACTTCTCAGAAAATATGAGTAAGTCGGTCCGAGGGGACAGATGGAATGCCTCTGCTCTGACCACACATAATAAGATGCACATGGGATTACCAGTAGTGCAAAGATTTATCTTCGGAATCTGGTTGATCTCGGACTAAGATCCTTGTGTAAAGCCACAGAGTGTACCAAAATAAATCTTCCTAATCTCATCCTCCGAGACAGAGTTCAGCAACTTCAAGACCTAGTCACTTTAATATGAGGCAGTAATGTGTACCCTGGGTATATAACTCATCTCGGCAATACATAGGGTCACCGTAGGTCTTAACAACTGAATGCAGGTTAATAACTGTGTCAGGGAATGATGCTACTATGACCTTTTGGTGAACTTACTATACGGTTCCCTATACACTTGATACACGGAACATACGGAAGCAATGTTATCAATTAAACTTATAACATCAAGAAATGAATATTTCTTC
>JAMKCH010076257.1:0-125694 GCA_023653785.1 Ophioderma brevispina
TCTAAAACTACATGTCTTCCTAGTTACCACTGACAGTGAAATCAAAATTTCCAATTTTCGGACCAAAATCACTATTTGAATGTTTCATCCGATGATATCATCAATCATTGAAACATATCCTAGATTTCCCTTTTAAAGTTATCACTACTGTACTTTCTACTTAAAATAAAAGCCTTCACACTTTAGGTCAACAGAACTGTGTTAATGTGTTTTTTTGAATGCTTTTTGGGTGCTTACTTTAAAAAAAAACCATGTTATTGCAACATAAGTTTTTTTCAAATAAATAATATTTTGAGAAAAATGACCTTAAATGCCTCTAGAATGCTTTTTATTTCTTTATTTTAATTAGCTTTATTTGTTATTTTAAGACGGTAAATATAATCCAAATTACTTAAAGTGGTAATTTTATGATAAAGCTTGTTAAGATATCAAATACATCAAAATCTCAAAAATCATATTTTTGGCCAAAATCATCTTTTTTGGCCCAAAAAGGCCAAAAAAAATAAATTGTATTTTTGGCAACAACTTTTTTTTTTTTATGAGAACTCTACCATATGAAGCATTTGATCGGACTTGGTTGCCAGCTTGTAACAAAAAATCCCAATAATTTTTTTTCTGAGCACATTTATGATACTATTGGCTGGCTGTCTGTAAAGGCCACCTATTAAAAGTACTACTAAAAGTACACCCCACCCCCAATTCAAAGGAACCAGATCATAACTCTCCTTGCAAACCACAGTCAATGGAAATGATAATTATGAATACATAGTTTGGCAAAAAACACCCCATTTCCTAAAGAATATCTCTAGATGCTATTACAAGTACTAATATATTTCTCCAGGACGAACAAATAATTTTATATCACCTTTGATAGCATTGAGGCTGGGCGTTTCGCACACATTTTCATTTTATAATCTTGTCCTACAAAGGATAAAATCAATCCCAGCATTCCCTATTCTCATCACCATTCCAAATAAAATCGTCTCATTACATCAATACAAAGTTCTTATTGAGCGGATCATTAATCCACTTTAATACCTGACTCCAGAACTTCTTAATAATGTCACAACAACAAAATAAATGGATCAGGGTCTCATCCTCTTTATGACACAAGTACCAAGCCCTGATTCTTCTTCCAATTTTTAATTCAACAGAAATAATTGGTACCCTGCAAAATCCTATGAATCAATCTATACTCAAACCACCTTACTTTTGTATTAATAGTACATTTGAATGATGGGAATAGACATAGAATACCGCATTTTATTTCTGGTCATAGCTCACACCGAGCTGACTTTCCCATTACAAAATAATTATCCGCACACCTTTTTTGTAGAAACCAACATGTTATAAATTCTCCTAGACCCCTCTTGTCCTTAGAAGCACTTCCAGTTAAAAGACCTGATGGCTGATGAAGTGTCTCCTCTGTGCCTCCAAGTATTTTATGAAGGAACTTTTAATTGTTCATCACACCCAGCACTATTTCTAAAGAAGTTGGTGCGGACATTAAACTTTTTTTCTTAAAATCATCCAAGGACAAGAATTTTGGCCATACTATCCATTACATGATTAACAAAATCGACCCCATTTTTGACCCCAGTGATAGTATATGTCAGTGGTTTTTCTTACCAATTTTAATCTTATCATTATACCACTAATATATTCCTAAGGCTTTTTTCAGCATCAATCACGGAATAGGGGTATATGGAACTATCAGTAACCTTTTGACCATGCATTGAAACATCTTTTCAAAAATTATTAATTTTTTTCTTATGAAAGCATAAAGTTAATTGCTCCATCGAAACCCCTTCTAGATCCTAAGCACGATTAATTCTAGTGGTCTTACTAAAAAGATTACGCCCACTCGTAGTCCCAACTATTCTAAGTCTCCATAAAGTCTACTAATCCAAGATGCTTTCCCAAAGCATGATATATGACTGGACATCTTACATCCTCAACCCACGCTGATATAGTCTTGGTATAATTTGATTCTTTTGACCCTATCGACCCCTTTCCTATAAATCATAACAATCTTGGTTTAATTCTTAATAGTTTTAATATGGTGGGTCCGGAAGAGTCAAAATAAGAAAGGTGAGTTTGGAAAGAATCAAAGATTTAACAACTGTAACTCTGCCCAGCACCGTAAGATTGTTTAGACCAATGATCATAGTTTATCCTTTCCTGATAGATCTAGCCCTATTATAATTATTATAGACGACCATGTTATCAAGACCCAGAAAATTCAATGCCTAATGTTTTGAATGAGTTATGATCTTTAATCAATTACGATTTAAAGTCTTTACAAATAATGTCTGGGTTACCTTTCTTACCCATCCAGACAACATTGTTTTATAATCAATATTAACCTTAAGCCCAGACATTTTAATCCAAAAAAAATCAAGGGTCTTAAAAGCCTCAAACATTGAATTCTCTGACCCATCGAGAAATAATACAGTATCGTCGTCCTGCATATTGTGTAAGCAATATTCCCATATCGATCTTACTGGCTTTAATGCTGTTATTATACTACATCATTACCCATAAAACTTCTTCACATAAAATAAAGCGATATGGGCTCAGGCCGTCGCTTGTCTGCAACCTCTGTCCAGGTTGACCTCTGTCCACGCCAAACGATTCCGAAAGGAAGCCATTACCCAAGAACAGAAGCGTTGGCCTTATTATAAAAAACCCTATCCCTGCTTGATTGATGGGCCAAAATTAAATTTATCTAACTTTTGGATACACAACCCTATGAGAAACTGAATCGAAAGCCTTTTCAAAATCAATTGTAACCATCAAACCAGGATATTATATTTCAGTATACATTCATCAAATCATACATCCATCTTTTTTTCCCCCAATGTAGCGCGAATAAAACCCTTTTGATGTTCGTGAATAATATCTGAATCTGCAGGATTTAATCCTATCTCTGCAATACGGCAGGAGGCAAGCTTTACTAAACATTAAGCATGAATGGGCGCCAATTTTTTAGATAGTCCCGGGGCTTATCCCCTTTCCGGTATAATAGTAATGATACGAATTTTTGCGTAGCGAGTATACCTATGTTAAAGGCATAATTTAATGAACGAAGCAAACCACTGATAAATCCCATAAAAACACGTTAAAAAATTCAAAAGTAAGCCAACTGAACATGGTGTTTCCACTCTTCTTCGAAGCTTTTTAACGCTTTTAATAATTCTTTTATAGTAATTGACCCCTCAAGGTTTATTCGTTGTGAGTCCTGTCAAGACATGAGAATTATCATTGAGGAAAATATCATCAAGATCAGTCCTGGGGCCTTTTTTACAACCATGTCCGTGTAAAGCTCTTATAGTACCTCCTGGCTTCATAAGAATTCTTTAGATTAATTTTTATCCATCTACATCGATCTGATATTTTTATTAACAGTTTTGTTAACATAATTCCTTTTCTCCATTTTAAAATTACCTGGAGGGTTTTTTTTCGGCCTTGCTCGAACCACAGCGAGAATTTGATCTAATCAAAACACCATGCATTTTATCTTTACGAAGCTCAATTATATCATATTGTTTAGACATTCCAATTGTTCTGATAAACTCTCATTACCTTGCGAAAACAACTTGGAAAAAAGATCATTAAATTTTCGTTTTTCAAGAGCCTTTTCTTTCTAGCATACCTCCTTTTTTCTTATGAAGAGAAGATAATAGTCCTTAGCCCGATCTCTAATAATATCATCTCTAAGAACAATTGATCCTTAAGTCGAAATGAATATCATTCGGATGCACACATCCTTATATTATCAAGTAGATAAGGTAATAGCAGCATACATCTCTACAACCTTCCAGATATGTTGTTTATACACCTACATAATCTTTATCGTCAAAAAGAGGAGTTATTGAACCTTCCAATACCCGTTACCCCGCGTTCTGTTTCCTAAATTCGAAACTTATATCAGTCAAAGAATGATCGGTACGTACCCAGTTTGATTCACAATTATTCAATTTGGAGTTCAACACTCTGAGGAATTAAAAAAAATCCAAACTTTGATTGTTTACCTGTGTCGTGGGGAATCTTTGCCACCCCCCTCTTGCCCACCCCCTGAACATTATTGATTTACATAGGCCATATCACTTACTAACAAATTTTCAAATGCTATTGCTTGCCCCCCCTGAAAATATATTTGCCCCCCCTGGCCCCCCCCCCTGAAAAAAATGCTGGTTAACCCCACTGTGTGAAACACGTTTCATGTAAGGAGAACGCGAGCACTCTAGCTACTACGCCGTACCGCCCGCAGATAGACGTATGTGAAATTCCTATGCCGAATGAGCCTAATCTTAGTCAAATAGCTCTGTAATGTTGAATTAAAATTTGAATTATCAGAATAATACACATATGAGTACTTTAATATCTCAGTATAGATCACCCCCGCTTTTGTAGTCTTTGGTGGCAACAATACACTCCAAAGACCAAATATCTAAAAAATGTCAAAAATGTCATATAACTTATAGATGGGGCGACCGTAGATTGTGTACCTGTACATTTTCTTCAATAACTTCGAAATGATACCATCCTTCGTGCGCACGCCTAGGGTTGAACCACTAACCTAAACAAAGGGCAGCTATTGTTTTTTCCTCTAACCTGAAAAAAATAAAGAAAATTATCAGACATTTAAAAGAAGTAAGGGATGGAGATTTGAACCCCACACACCGCTGTACATTATTAGGAGTTACTAAACCAAAAGACCAGCGCGGAATCGGTGTGCCAGTTTGAAATTCTAATCCTTTGTAACATTTACGATAAACGATGCTGCTGCTTTGTGATCAGCATCTTAATATATGATGCTTCGTTTCGGAAGGTTTTGTCCAAAATTATGCTCCAGGAGCATAAGTTGGTGCTCCAAGCTTACATACTAGTACGTTGTGGTGTAAAATACGCATATTTTCAAAGCCAGAAATCGAAAGTAGGATCGTAAGGGCTGACTATCAGGTCGTTTGCTTTTAGGTTTCCTAACGTCCTTTGCGGAAAAGTAACTAAGTCCAGCCCACCTTCGATCCACCGCCGAAGAGGAGGTATCGTTATTTTTCTGTTTAATCTATGAGGCCATTTCCCCCCCCCCCCCCAAAAAAAAACAAGGCAGGGGTCCGCAAAGTGGGCATACACATGGCATTAAGTACGTTAGTGATATATTATATTCGTTATCGTGATTTCGAGTAGCTCCAGCATATCAAATGTATTATAATATCAATCAATCAACAGTAGATCATCCGTTTGGAAGGAATGCCTATCACACCAACTTCTATGATATGTGCTCTATTGTTAAGATTTAACGCAATTATAATCTAATTTTTGAGTACATTTGAAAACTTGATGTCAATATTGGCCGCCTCTTGACACGTGCGCCAGCATAATTCTATAACTATACATAGATATTTTTGACAGATTGCTTTGGTATGAGTATCAATCATGCTATTGTAGAGACTGAGGGTGACTGCGTTGGTGATCTCTCTTTTCTGATAGCAATGACCATATTGATGATTCCATTCCAAAGCCATAAAAAATGCCGAATGATCTTTATAACGCAAGAAAGCGAAAGAAAAACAAGAACAACTAGTTTGGTTGTTTACGCAACCACACACGAAGCTCCCTCACAGGTTCCAGTTCGTAGTGGCCATTTTCTTCACGCCCTTTCATATTCTATTGGCTAATCCATTTACAATAGGTTCGCTAAACAAATATGCGACCAAATAATGATCATGATCATGCTCTGTGCCTCACCAAGAACTTTTGAAGAAAAGTTTTTCTCCTCGACTGCTTAATATCAAGAAGATGGTTTGAGTTAAAACTTGAAGGATGCCGAAGATTGCAAAACAAAGCGATAGGGTATTATTCTCTCTCTCCCGTGTTCTACTCTTCACAGACGAATTCGGATCCAAGACACGTAAAAGCTGCAGCGATTTTGATTTAAAAAAGAATGTACTTCGAAGCTACACATTATGAGAAGGATGTATTCCTCCAAATTAAGGGCTTGTCATTGTGGTGTTCAAAATCGTTAGTGTAATAGAACAAACAAAACCAATGCATGTAAAGATCAGGACGACCAAACATACAGTTCTATACTTACACCGTGATAATATAAAAATCAGTGTTGTCTGCTGGCCGTCAGAGAAAAGAGAAAGCATGGTGTAAATAATATTATATCAAGGTTGACTTTTTATGACGACGAATAATAGTTCCGAGAACTGGAAGGACCATTTTTTAACATTTTGTTCTCAAAGTAATAGGGGCATAATAATTCTTGAATGTTTTCATCAAGTAACTGTCATGGCTACTTGAGGCTGATGTGATTGGGTGCTTCCTCCTATTTAGTGGTTCAAGTTATGATTCTATGATGCGAAGCAAAACATAGACTAATTGCTAAAACAACAAACTCGTGATGAAACGTAGTTAAAATGTACGCTTACATGAATCAAAACCATTCACCGCTTGCGGTTCTTCACAGTGCGATGTGAACGCACTGCATCGCGTTGTACTCGTACCACATATGGAGAGCAGGCTCAACAAAGGACTGTGCGCAAGAACTACCAGCTCAAACGCAATTAGGATACAAGCTATATAGTACACATAGTGTGAATTACCGCCAGCGTGTTGTGTAGATGACCATTTACCGACTTCACGGGAACTGGAGAATATTTGTATTACATGAAGAGAATAACTGAGACATCTCTCAAGAAAGTACGGCCAAGATCTTTTCGAGGCGCGAATCTTCCCTTGCTTGATGCACATTTGAAACCCGAAAGCGATGTGGCAAATGAAGTAGAGTATCGAGCAATCCAAGGCCAATAAAAGTTTGTGTTGAGTTTCCTCTAGTATCAGTTTATCGCACACACATCATCGTTGCACATCATAGGCCTATGACTCACATAAGAAAAAATGCACTGGACAGGAATAAACTCTCCTTCAGATGTTCGTCAAGGTCGTCCTACAAGAGGTGGAACCATGATGAGAGAAATCCCAAAAGCTTGCGACCATGCAACCAAGAACCACTGCCAAATAATAGGGTGAATTTGCCTGAAGTCAAACGACATGAGATGTTTTTGTTTACTCCACGCATTTGATTTAAAGTGGCTTTAAGGTAAGTGTTCCGATCGTCTTTGGGACCCGATTGATTACAAGGAAGAGTATCGATTTTGAATTGAATCCGCTAGATCAACGGCTGTATTTTCTCATTGTCGTCTGAAATTTGAGCCCTCAAATTACATTCATTCCAAACAAAAAACCCGTCGTTTGATGGTTAACCATCAATATTAGTACAAAATTGAATAGGGTTTGCACTAGGCATTATTGATTCTAACCATCAAAACCGCCAAGTTTGTTTCCCACGGTGCTGAAGGGGCGTATGCTTAATGTGCGAGGCCATATAAGTAAGAAACACAACTAGACATAACATTCGGAACAAGCACAATTTAAACAAAAGAACAAACTAAAAAACAACATACAAACAAACAAAAAAACTTTGCGTTTCTAGATTTTGTTGTGGTCAAAAATTGTGACGCCAGCGTTATCTAGTTAATCTTGAAGCAAAAAAGAATGAGGAATTATATATACAGGTGTTACAAAAAAAATAAGCATGGAATACAAACCTGACTTGATATGTTCAGTAACGTAATTTTATGAACGTATGGAACGAACTTCTTTACACTACCTATTCTGAAGAAGTGAAAGAAATGCTTGAAAAATGAAGCGGATATGAACAGTTTTGTAACCTTCCCATTTTTCTTCCATTTCCAATGGGTTAACACAGTACGGAACATTTGGTTGTAATGAATAAATTACCTCACTCATTAATAATTATCAGTTATATTCTTCCTAAAAAGTGAGTTATTGGGCAACTGGTGCGTGTTAAAGGCAAAATAAAACATTCTTCCTTCAAACAATATAATATAAAGCCTGTAAGTTTCATCCATGAATGTTTTGAACAAAGTGTGAAAACAGATACATATTCCCTAAAAGTTTGCATAACAATATTCACAAAATGACACGTTCATAATTCTAAAAGACACGTGAGTTGATTGACGAGACCACAAAGTCATTGCAGTTCAGGTTCAAAACTTTATAAACGTATTATAAATGGTCTTCTGAGTTTGGCAAAAGGAAAATTTAATAATAACTCCTGTTGTCTTAGTTTTTCAAAGAAGTTTCTTTCAACATTGATTCACCTTAAGCCCACGATTTACTTCCAGTCGCAGCGAGCGATTAGCGTGCGCAATTACCGGATGCTGATAATAGTGTAAATCCCATTGGATGGATGTAAAATGGATTCGGCCTTGAAGGGTTATCATATCTGCCCCACTTTTTCACCAAATTCCTCCTGTGTCAAACGGGGAAACATCATTTGAGTAAAACAAATACATGATGGGTATGGTGTCTTCAGCCAAGTGGGGGGGGGGAGAGAGAGAAGAGGAGCGAGAGAGAGAGAGAGAGAAGAGATATATAAGATAATAATATATATATATATATATATATAGTATTAATATATATATATCAGGTGTGCTTTTCATATATCCATATATCATGTTCTTTTCAATTGAATTGTTCTTCTTATAGGCCTAACGGCCATTTAAAAATTACGGTTCAAATGCGGTATGTGCGTAACCTTTAGCACCTATGATTATATATTAACTTACCGCATAGAGCCACCCTTGACTCTTTAAATATACTTTACCGGCGCCACCTATATAGCTCCTACAGCTATTAGCTATATACCTCAAAAGTAGTATCTCAGCCGGGTGGGACTCGTGGGTAGATGGTTATCACATCTGCAATGTACGCAGGTGGACCCGGGTTCGATTCCCGACGAGTGCTCTTTTGAGGCTTTTTCTACTTATTTCTTTCTTTTCAATTGACTTGTTCTTCTTTATAGGGCTAACGGCATTTAAACATACTCAAAATGCGGTTATGTGCGTTACCCTTAGACTATGATTCTAATATATATATATATATCAGTAAAACATTCCAAGAAATGATGGTTATTTCTCACTCGGTCAGAACGCAATGTGTGTGGGCGCGCGCGCGAGTGTGTGTGTGTATGTGGTATTATACAGCACTCTCTTTTTTTATTTATTAGGCCTACTTGAAAACGCCATCATAGATAAAATTTGGAAACTCACCATTTTGTTTAAAAGATTCACACGCCAAAAATAAGGTAGCATAAAGTAGAGATGACAGATTCACGGTGGCGTCTATCATATATCATCGAGTACTGATTGTTAAATCACGTCATTGCATATGAACTATATGTGCTCGATTATTATAAATAATTTATTAACAATTAATTTTGACTAATTAAATTTATTGATTTCTAATCAATTGTCCAAGAGGGGCTACTGTTGAGTATGGGTGTCGCACGTAGGCCAAGGTGTGGTACTGTACTAACATTCCATACAATCCCCATCAAGTAGCATGACAAAGATTCAATCCCAATGTTTACAAAGTGGACTTGAATGGTGGTGTCCAATCTGTCAATCATACAAACTCAAATTTATTGCAAGAGTTCACTTATGTTGCTCTAATTGATGAGAACTTCAAGGGAAGGGAGTTGGGGGAGGGCGTCAGTTTTTGTAGACAGATGTTTGTGTAAAGTCCATAAAATTAAATTCTACGCTACTCGAAATTACGTACCTCAGAAAGTACAGAGAAGGTGTTTGGTGTTTTGTTTTCTCTTTTTCGAGTGATTTGTTTTCTCTTTTCGAGTCATTAGGTGTGTTTCATTTGTGTGCGTGTGTAGGTTGGTGAAGGTGGGTGTGTGTGTGTGGGGGGGGTGCGTGTTGTGTGTATGTTGTGGGGGTGTGGTGTGTTGACTATTTGAAACAACAATTAGCCACCGGCATTAGCCTTAGGTAATGTTTTCAATATTACCTAAAGTGAGCGGTTTTACCCCTCGGCTTTGTGCGAAAAGTATAATGATGCTTTCGTAAAAGTTTTCAAAGAATAAACAGGCACCCAAACATGCACCACCTCCAAAAAACACTCACCAGAAAAAACACACGACACCCCCAACACACGCAGTCCCGGACAGATATACATAACAACTACTTGCATATTAACAATCACCACACAACAAGCATAAGTGACAGAATTTTAACATCCAAAGTAACTTGATTGTTTTACCTTTTTAGTAACCTTTTAAGGTAGTATGCAAGTCGAAGGATTGTTATGAAATATATTTTTAAAAGGTGAGTCAATGTGGAGCCGTGGTTATTGATCGTAAATCGGGTTCAGTTGTGCTGAAATATTAAAGACCTCTATGATGAGGGCGGAACTAATAATTTAAGCAAAAAACCTAACTCATAATATGATATAAAAATCAGAGTTCCACAATTTGGCTCATTTCCCCATCATTTAAAAACACAATCTCTATGAAATAGCGTTACAAAACAGCATACTGCTAAAAGATGATTAATTCAGGTAGGTCACAGTCGAACTAATAGATAGCGATATGATAGCGTAGAACAATAAGGTGCGCCAACTTGGACTTCAAAAAACATTTTTATGTAACTGACTCTGTTGCGGCCGTTTTATTTTATTGTACAGCGTGTATCAAAAAAAAGCTTGATTAAAAACAAAAATTAAAAATATAAACAACCTCTGTTCATCACGATGTTAACACTCATTTGAAAAAGTACATTGCCTACTCTTCACTAGGCTTGTTATCAACTTCACTCCTGTCCAGGAGATACAGATGAGTGCATGAGACAAGGTTATTAAATTTCAACTCCAAACTGGTTCGATTGTGGAAATACAGATATCTAATAAAAGTTTGAAATTCAATAGATGTGAGAGTATCACAAAGGAGGACAAGTGTGCAGGGTGGGCTTCAATATAATAAGTATTATTTTAATTATGAAGAAAGCATATAAAGTTTGAACTTATTAATTTTCGTACTATCTATAAAGTGGAAAACGAAACTTTAAAACAATGATGGGAACACTTAACACGATTGCATTAAATACTAGCCGTGATAACATTTAGGTCCCCTATCCCAAAAGTCATAGTTCAACTGCAAGCCTGATCCTTCCATTCGCCCTTTGACCTTCCCATCATGTCATATAGCGGATTGGTCATTAAAGGTAATTTAGCATTTGGCAAATCATAGTTTCTTTGGCCAGTGGCTATTATAAATACCATTTGATTGTATACCTATGTTGGTCATTGAGGGCAGATAGTTCTAGACTATCCTAATAGATTTGGGGTATTGTATGTATGTGTTTGTAACTCTGGCCATGGAGGTAGAAGGAGAAAGTCTCCCAAATACCTTTGACCGATGATAATCGACGAGCTCGTAAAACAGGTAGTAAAACTAATTGTATTGGTACAATGCACACACGAGATCAATATTGATGCTGAATGATGTGCCTCAACATTGCATGATGTACATATTAAGCAGATAGCGACAATATTGTAAGAAGGGTGCATGTCTTTATAAAAGCATGAACTTGGCATAAATGGTTACAATTAAATACTGATTATTGATTATTTTTAGATATGGAACCACGTCACCGTCAATTATCTTCAAGGTTAACGCAAGGTCATTGGGCGGGGGGTCATTTGAGGGTCGTGTATTAAAGTAGGAGATAGCATGCTAAGGCTAAGATTGAGTACATGATTCTAGTTTTTACTCGTACTTTCAGCTTTTAAAAACTTGAATGTTTAAAACATAAAAAAAATATTTCCTTAATGTATGATATTTGGAGACGAAATCTAACTTGAATTGGGAAGAAACAATAAACACCAAAACAGACAGGACCGAAGTTGCCCGGTTTTTCATTTGTCCGACGTTGCACATTTTAGTGAAATATGAGACCCTTTGCGATTGTTAAAATGGATGTACCATTGCCATATTTACCACAGATTGTAATGTTAACAAAATTTTTTTTTTTTTCCCCCGGCTCCCCCCCCCCCCATGCAATGTTGATGCACATGCGTCACAATGTAATCAAAATCTATTTTATAGTATTCATGTTTGTAGGAAATACACCTGAATAAATTAGGTATCAATGGAGACATTCAACCAGTAGGCCTTGGGCTAGGTCTGGCCCTATTCCAATTTCTTTTGCCATTTTGGTTTTCAACACATCTGAGGGGCAAGGGGGGCTGAGGGCAAAATTTCACAGAGCGGATACTGTCGGGATGACGAAGGGGATTCGCATATTAACGTACGTTTTGGGGGGGGGGGGGTTTAAGACGTTCTTGAACAGTGGGAGAACCAGAAATGTTGTTTGGGGTATCGAGCAATAATGGCACATTTTTTGAAGAGCGCCCCCAATTTCCAAACTATTTTGGCAGAGTTACGTCTGGTAAATTGTATAGGGAACTATACCTGCTGAACGAGAATGCTAAAAAAAATATGTATTATATCATAAATAAGCGATTTTGTCATTAGATTGGGATCCCAGATTGGATTAACGGCCGAGGCTAGAAATGCTAGTTTTTGTCCGTCATGATGCAATAGTGCCACCTTGAGAAAACTAACATCTAACTTGACTTGCTGACCCAATAAAACAAATAATGGAGAGCGGAGACACGTACATGCGTGTTGCCCGGCTATTTTACATTGGGGAAGGCTGTTTCCAGCCAGCCGTTGAATTATTATCGGAGATCTCGATAATAATTAAAAAATCCTCGTTTGTGAACATGACATTTTTCGAGCTAAAGGTCCATGGCCCGACGCTAATAGCCTCGTCCCCAGAAGCCAAGATTTTACGGAAGTGGTCAACCTTGTGGTATCAGAAGAAAGAGACTATTTTTCTCATTTACCCTGTGAAATCTTAGGGACAAAGGTGTTGTTTGGAAAGTAATGAGTGAAAATGTACCCCAATTGGTCGGACCAATATTATTTTTACACAGTTACTCTATGGGGCTACGAAATCACGTTTTCTGCTCTCACATGAAAACGCATGAAATATCGGCGCGAAAACTTTACAGGCGGGGTTTTTGGGTGAAGGCCAATATATCAAGATGAAAACTTCATATCCTTAAAGGCACATCGTGCCCATCCCCCTTTTTTTTTTTTAAACATCACAGTATACTTTCCTAGCCTTACCAATGTAACTATGTAAAAATCTCAAAATTCTTTAAAAAATGGGGCTCTCTTTAAAAAATGTGCCATCATTGCTTAATAGAGGCTTTCTCCTTCTCTCCTACCTCTATGTGGGCCATGTACTGAATTGAGTTGTTCTGCTTCATAAAATCCACGATTCCTTAAAAAAACAAATGGCATACCGCTGGTGCGTGTTCTAGATCGGGCCTATTTGACCTGCTACCCCCTTTTTTTCACGTTTGGACCCAAAAACTATGTATTCATGCCCCCAGATCCCAGCACTAGGAGTTTCCCTTTAAAAAATGTTTGACCATCACATGTAAAAGTATATAAAATCTAAATCTGATTGTTCTATTTTGGTGGTTTTTTTGGTGATTAAAATGTGATCTGAACTTGTAGCATTTTCAAACAAATTGACAGAAATTGTCCCCCGTGAGGGCACTTCCAGCAAAATAATGCCCCTCCCATTTTTAAAACAATTTTACCAATATATATTAAATCAACCTGGAGGGGAATAGCCGTAAAAGCCATCTCCATGTATTAATGATCTTTTGTCTATTTGCTGTCGTGCATGACATATATCCGAGTATGCTTGTGTTATTGGGCCGCTCATGACAGCAGGCAAGGTTCATCTAAAACTACTTTTGTTTTCGTTTCTTTGTTCAATAAACCTATCCAATGTCCTCGGTTGGTATTCTACAAAAAAACAAGTGCAAATTTATCCACACTGTATCCTCAGAAAATCGCCTCGTGTCCCTTTATTTTAAAGGAAGAAGACCCTCTTTTATAAGTCGAAAATGTATGTCACAAAAGGATTCCATTGAAAATGTTTATGATGTGTTCGAGTTATGCAACCTTATTCTGCGTGTGGTAAATGTATTTTGACCTCATTTGACCGTTTGTGAACTCTAGTTGACATTGAACTTGACCTGTCAGGTGGTTCCATACAAGTGTTTTCCAAATTTAATTCTCTACCTCTCTGCCAAATTTGATGCTTTTATAACAAAATGCCCCCAAACAAAAAACTTTTTTTACCATTATCTGCTTACTAACATTACATGCTGTGTAAATATTACAAACTTTGTGACAAAATTGAGAAAGGCGGCCACTTCGGGCTCTTCAAGTTTGGTGTCATTGTTTAGATCGGATTTTTCTCCCAAATTCAATTTGATTTCGTCTCCAAATATCATACGTTAAGAAATACGGCCGTTAGCAACAACACCAAGTTTCAAACCTAGAATCAATGTAACTTTTTATGTATTTATTCATTGCTATGAAAATATCAAACAGCAAAGAAATGTACAAAAAAGTCCAGACAAGAATCAAAAGGATGGGTGCAACCCACGCATCCTATTTCCCGCAGGACTGTAGACATTAACCACAAACTTTTGTGGTCTATCTTTACATGAGTTGTCAAGTTCTATCTTGGGATAATCGCGTTGCTAATGCAATTTAGGGAAGAGCTTTCTCCCCCCTTCTCTCCTACTCTCCTGCTCTGGCCCCACTGTCCCGGCTTTTCGAATTTGGAGCATACCCCCCTGTCCTGCCTTTTTCGATTTGGACTAACTAGACATTGGGCTTCATTCATGTAAAATTGAGGATCTTGCTCTAGTGGCACAAGAGCGCCCGAATTGGTTGAAATTAGCTCCTCTTTTTAAAAGGGGCTTGTTCCGATCGTCTTTGGGACCCCCCCATTTACCCCGGAATATATCGATTTGTATAGCAGATGAAAAGGCCGTATTTTTTTTTCTCATTGCGTCCCTGAATTGACCCTCAACCATTTCATTACCAAGATATAAACACACAACCGCCGTTTTAGTGTTTAACGCACTTACTTTATTAGCACAGTATTGAATATGGCTTTTGCACATGCCATATTGCGTCTACCGATCAAACCGCAAGTTTGTTTCCCACGGTACTTGATGGGTGTATGCGCAAGTGGCCAGGCTCCTCATATCAAGTAGAGAACACAATACACATAAATCGGAACAACCACCTTTAAACAGACACTATCAGTGTATTTGCTAAATCACAAATCGAAAAATCATCAAAATCAGATTTTAGCATGTACGTAACAAGTACAGGTATCCTACCCTACCCTGCAAAATGATAAGCCCAGAAGCAACCTAATAATGACAGAATCGGAGATTTTAGTCATTACGTCCGAACGGACACTACTACAACTATTGAATGGAGAAATCGTACTTGGAACGCTGCGCCGTTTTCCCCTTTTCCTTCCTTTTCCTTTCAATTCTACAGCGGAAAGTAACTTATGAGAATTCTTCCAGACTATCCTTCACTTTTGAAGCTATTCCTGCAATTTCAAATATTTTTCCAAAATCACACTGATATGTTCTTTAAGGCAGACTCTGGCACAAGTGATGAAGATACGTACCTAAGAGAGTTCCTATGATAATCCTCCATTATTAAAAATAATTTCATTCCTATTACACAATCCAGAATTACTTCCCCCGCTAAGATACATAATTTCCGTTTCCTGGCCAGTACGGGCCCGGGATTCCACAATATGAACGTAGTGCGTAGAATCAGGGAATGCACAATAAAGGAAATTTGCACTCCTTGAATTTTGATATGAATTTCGCCCAACTCGATAGTGGAGGTAGTAATAAAGACATGTGAAAGTATAATATCCCAGCAGTTACAAAGAAAACCGCGATAAATTGAATTGACAAAATACATCGAGTTTGGGCAAGCACAACTAGGCCATGGCCTTGGGAGGGCTTGGATGTAATGCACCCCTGAAAGTCCACTACTTGTCCATTTAAACACCGTGGGAGGGGGTTGTGCCGCCTCGTATGGCACGCCACTACTTCAAAAAACGTCCAGTTTACAAAAGACGTCCAGTTTACAAATGACGGCGAGATTGCAAAAAGACGTCGAGTTTACAAAAAAGACGGCGATTTTACAAAAAAGACGTCGAGTTTAAAAAAAGACGTCCAGATTTTCGCGCCCAGATCTTCGCGCTCAGATTTTCGCGCCCAGATTTTCGCGCTCAGATTTTTGCGCGCTCCCAGATTTTCGCGCCCAGATTTTTGCTCCCCAGATTTTCGCGCGATAAGCGCCGCCATGGAATTAGTGGGCTCAGAATCCCTTCTTTGATACTTACAGTAGGGTAGGAGTTCATTGATAATTGCTTGTTTAGAAACTGGATAACAACTAGCCTATTTATGAATTTATCAAATTTTATGTATGGTATGTTTTACAACTACATATAATCCTTGTATTTGCGCTTTATACTTCGAGACTTCTTGGATGATAATATCTCGTTCTTAAAGAGCTTTCAATATTACTCTGCCCAGTGGAAAGGGGTTTATGCCTTTCTTTGTGAACTCACACGGACTCTCGGTTTGTAGGATCATGCCATCTTTCGGGAGTGAAGAAATTACACGTAATGTGGGCTATATATTCATGGACCAGCAGCATGCAGCAGGGACTTCTTTGCCACAAGATATTTGACTTAACCCAGAATCAATAGTTTATAACCCTGGTTTATATTCCAGGCTGAAATAAATTATACATCCGCCAAGTGCTTCAATAAAGGCACGTTGTATCTTGCTGGAAATACATTCAGTGTTATCAAAGTAAATATTTTTAGCATACACAACTCACAATATAGCCTGCATGCCCAAACCAAAATATTTCCAGTAACGTTGTGGGTAAAGACATACACTGTTGTGGATCCATGTCAATCCACCATGCGCAGATGCCTATAGTCATATAAATACAAGTTCATTTGCGATGAATGATGGCTTGTATATATTCATCATTTGTTAATTTAATTTATAATACAAATTGAAATCTTATATATCATTTTCTTTAGCAAGAGCATGGACTTATTTGTGTACAAGTGAACAATTGTGCAGGAAAAACTCAAAAGAAACTCACAGAAATATATACCGACTGACTCTGATACTGAACAGGTTACTACTGTCCCTTAAAGTTACTGTGAATCCTTAAGACACATTCAGATGCAGTTCTTGCAAGCTTAAATGTTTCTGATGAATATATACTATTTTTCTGTTTGCAGACTTTCATCAACTTGACCATTGACCTAAAGTATGTTCAATAAAGGGAAATTTGCACTCCTTGAATTTTGATATGAACTTTCGCCCGACCTCGATGATTTGATTAGTAAAATAAAGACATGTGAAAGTATACCCACCATTTACAGAGAAACCTCCATATACATTGACAAAATACATCGAGTTGGGCAAGCACCTAGTCCAGGAGCATTTGGATGCCCTTGGAATGTAATTCACCACCTTAAAGTGCACTTGCAATTTTAACACCGTGGAGGGGGTTTGTGCCTGCTGTATGGCACGCCCCGACGCCAAAAACGTTCGCAGTTTAACAAAAGACGTCCATTTTTATCAAAAATGACGGCGAGATTGCAAAAGACGTCGAGTTTACAAGAAAATACGGCGAGTTTACACAAAAATACTCGAGTTTAAACCAAGACGTCCAGATTTTCGTGCCCAGATTTTCGCGCTCACATTTTCGCGCCCAGATTTTCGCGCTCACATTTTCGCGCCCAGATTTTCGCGCTCACATTTTCGCGCCCAGATTTTCTCGCCGAGCAACACGCCTGCCCATGGAAGTTAGACTTGGCTCATGATAACTTCTTTGATACTTACCAGTAGGGTAGGAGTTCATTGAATATTTGCTTGTTTAGAGAAGCTGATAACAACTAGCTTTTTTAGATTTATCCAAATTTTATTATGGTATGTTACATACTGATAATCACTGTATTTGCGCTTTATACTTTGTGACTTCTTGGATGATAATATTCCCTAAACTGTTTTCTAAAGAGCTTTCAAGATCTACTCTGCCAGTGAAAGGTATGCCTTTCCTTTGTGAACTCCACACGGACTCTCCGGTTTTTATGATCATGCCACTTTCGGGAGTTGAAGAAATTACACGTAAATGTGGGATTATATCATGGCCCCAGCAGGGAATTCTTTGCCACAAAGATATTTGCCTTACCCATGAATAAAATAGTTTTTATTCAACGCCCGGGTATCTCCCAGGCTGAATAAATTCTAATCCATCATGCCAGTGCTTCAATAAGGCAGCGTTGTAATCTTGCTGGAAATACTCAAGTAAGTTGATCAAGTTAAATAATTTTAGGCATATCACAAACAATAACAATATAGGCAGGCCTGATGCACAAACCAAAATAATTTCCAGTAAAGTTGTGGTAAAGACATACACTGTTGTGGATGCCATGTCAATCCCCAGGCGCAGATGCATATAGTCATTTAAAATACAAGTTTTTCATTGGAAGATGATGATGGCTTGTATAAGTCCTCATTTGCTAATTTATTTATAAAATACAAGTGCAATCTTATATATCATTTTCTATTACAGGCATGGACTTATTTGTGTGCAAGTGAACAAGTGTCAGGAAAAAACTCAAAAGAAACTCCAAAGAAATATATACAGACTCACGTCTGATAATGACAGGTTAACTGCCCTTAAAGTTTAACTGTGATCCTTTATGACCATTCAGATGCGTTTTTCTTGTCAGCTTGAAATGTTTCTGATGAATGATGTAGCAGATGTTCTGATTTGCAGACTTTCAATCAACTTGACCATTGACCTAAAGGTATGTTCAATGAGATGCTTCCACTCATATTAAAACTTTACGATACTACGGATATTCATCTCAGCACGGAATGATATGTAGCTATATGTGCCGTGACACCGATTCTGACGTTAACCCCAGGTATACATGTTACCACCCCGGACAGATGCAATTTTGTTTCCTAGGAGCATTTGTCTTAAATCGGTCTATTTCTTGATTGTTAAATCAAATTGCAAAAGGGAACACCCTCTGTTTTAAAACTCATCAACACTCTCTACATGCTCTGAATGTAAGGGAGAGAAAATTTCACCTCCTGCCCCCCAAAAGAATGAAACTCCGGTAAACCACCAAATAAGTGACTTGAAATGAATTAAATTTCCACTCAAAAAGAGGAAATCACTCCAAAACGAAAAGATTCTATTTTAGCATTTTTTCGTGTTGTCCTTCAACTCCTCAAAAGTAATTCCCTTCTTTAAACTCATCAAACGCAGTGGAAATTCATTCTTTTTCGTGATTTCCCTTCCCTGCGTTTTTTTGAGTAGAAATTTTGCTCGTTAAAGTAAATCCACTCATCTTGTAGTGATTTAGGAGGGCTGCGTTTTCACTCTTTTTTTGAGTGATGTGAAACTTTCAACTTATTTGATATTTCGGAAGTGTTTTGGGCAATTCTTTCTTCAAATATAACCCAGAGGTCAAAGTTTTTATAAAATAAATTTCTTTTTTGATATTGGTCATTACTATTGATATTCATGCCTTTAATGTACGCATGGCAATGGACAATGGAATCTTTATGCTCTCTCCCGGCTCCCCCAAACTTACTCTTTTCCCGCCTCCCCCCTCTCTCCCAATCTCTCTCTCCTTTCTCTCTCCTCTCCACCTCATCACTGTCTTTTCTCTCTCTCTCTCTCGCTCCTCTCTCTCGGCCCTCACTCTTCCCCCAACTCTCTCTCGCCTCTTAATTGTTCTAAATCAATAAATGAACACTATTATCCAATCATACCTTTGTGTGTGTCACTGACAAAAAAACTGTACAAAATATCTGCAGTTCTAATTCAAAACCGCGCAGGCTTTTGTGAGTTTGAAGAATCACCTTAGTTATTTCAGGACACATGTATCTTTCTTTTGCATTACAACAGTTTTTATGCTGCAAGACTATTTATATACTTTCAAGCTTAGCAGTGGATGGCAATTGGGGGTCCACACGTATCTTATAACAAGGTACAGGCTTCGTTTGGACGTCAAATTAATATATAGACTGTATTTCCAAAGATATATTTGTCTAACTGAAAAAAATAGAAGTAGGTTGACCCTAAAAATTTCCAAGAGTGATGAAATTTCCTCATTGAGTTTACATTTACTTGACTCAACATTCTTAACAGAACCAACTGAAGACCAAAACAAAACAAATCCAAACATATTCCCTGTTGTAACACTTTATAGCCATTGTGTTATAGTATACACAAATTGTAAACAATAGCAAAAATGGCTAACGACTCCATAAATTTAATAACCATTTGGGTAAACTGGATATTTTTTCCTAGTCAGACCCGCAGAATAAATATAACTTTTTTTTCCATTTTCCCATTTTAATAATCTACTTGTATTGTAGTTATACCGTTTAAAGTATTACCGATAGCTTGGTCTTGAAGTAACTTTGTATACTCTTACTATTTTTTCTCTGTACTAGTGTGCATGGAAGTCTGAGCAAATGTTATGGGTTTTCTCTTCACCCTCTTGACCTTGTGTACACACGCTACGGGTGGGTCCGGGGTTAATTGTTTGATAAAAATTCCTTTAAAAAGAAAGGGGCGCCCCAATGAGTGAGTCTTGTTGGTTGTTCTTTTTGGTTGGGAAATACTTTTATAAGAAAGAAACTGTAGACCAATATCAGATTGAATCGTCGAAGTTTATATTGGCAACTTTTTTAGTACAAAAGTGTTTGAAATAAGTATAAAAAATAGATCTTCTATTTAAATACAAGAATATATTATGAACAGTTTAGGTGGTGAAAGTTGCAAGTTTGTATAGGAGCCAATACCAAAATTAGCGTATTATAGGGAAATATAAGAAATTAGATTCGAACTTTAAGTTTTGTAGCCAATACAAGGAAAATAAATTGTTTAAGTGTGTACACAAATGAAGCTATACTAAGAAAATACTTGGTTGTTTTTTTTTTTTTTTTTTTTTTTTTTTTTTTTTTTTTTTTTTTTTTTTTTAATTTTAGGGAGTGGGATTTGTTTATTGAGGCACTGTTTGGCAGAAACAGCCGATGGGGTGGATTTTGAGAATTGCCTTTTTGTGTGTCAAGATAGGTTAACATGACCCTTTGCCTTGATAGTTACCCTTGACTTCAGAAACAAATGAGGGTGTGCGTGTAACGAATCCATAAATGGAGATTTTGTGTCTTTTAATGGAATCGTCTCTATTTCCAATGGAGGTCAATGTTACATTTTCAGCTTATTTTACAACGTGAACTTCACACAGACATTGACTGGGTATGAGGCTTTTTGTCCTTATTAACAAATGAGGTATCCTATTTGCATCCTTTGACATTTTAAAACGCGTTATTAAAAATTGCATAAAAAATCAATGCCTGATGTTTTCAAATTTTCTCACCCAATTTGAAAGGTTAATTAGAGTAACAGTACAGGTGAGAACTTCAAATCATTACTAAAATGTTGCCTCAGTAATATTTTGGCATAATAGGGCCTAATTTGTCATAATATTGCGATATCCCTGTGTCGCTGTTTTCCCCTGCGACTATCGGTGAATTTATGACCACAAAATCGTATAAAAAAAGCATGCCTAGTTTAAGTTTCACCAGATTGAAGTGTTATTTGAATGTATGAATCCAAGTGGGTCCTTAATCTAAAATACATTTGAGACGCAAGGACCTTTATTAATCATTTGGCATAATTAGCGCCTAATTAGCCATAAAATGGCAAGAGGAGCGTTCATATTTTACGTGTCTAATCGGGCAACCCGATGCCCAAACTAGAAGTTCGTGCGGTTCTCGGGCTTTTCGTGGTTGCGGCGGGGGTAGCAAAGGTTGGGTTTGTTTGGTTTTGTGCGGAACAACCATGGTTCCAGATTATACACAGGGTGTTTGCCAATCACCCCTCTCCACAACAACCCAACCAAATCCAATTCCAGGTTTCTATTTTCCACCAAATTAAAAAATGAAAACAAAATTAACTGTAAAAAAAACAATATATTTTTAATTATTTTTTATAAATTGAGTGTATATTTTGTTTTTGATGCATTTTCCCTCCACATTTTTTTCTTTTTTTTATTTATATGTGTTATAATCCTTATTTTATTTTGGTCGCTTTTTTGTTGTAGCTCACATTTCTATTTTTTCTTTTATAATTGTTTAAAAAACATTTTTCTGTCTTCGATTTCTTTTTTAATGTATTTTGGTCAGTTTTTTTCATTTTTTAATATTCGGGGGTGTATTTCGTTATTAATTTGTATACTTTTTAGTTTAATCCTTTGTCCTATTTTGCTCATTTTAAATGCCTTATTTATTGTTTTCATTCATTTTGTTCGTATTCTTGGTTCGTATATGTTGGATTATTCCTTAATTTCTTTTTACAACTTTTAATTCTTTACTAACGTTGTTCGTATTTATGCTCAAGTTTCATTATTTATTTTGCTGTTTTTATTTTATTAGTTTTTACTAAACCACGCCCACATCTTTCCATGACCAAACTCCTTGCTTTTCTATTTTATCAACTGTGTGTATTTTGTGTACTTTTAGTTGCATTTTGTTATTATTTTTTACATTTCTTTTTGTTTATGAACTTTGTTATTAGGCCAATGGAATTGGATATTTAGTTTCCAGTTACACCCGCCCACCCCGAATTTTCATTTTTGTGCAAACGTTTCATTATTTTGTGTGGAAAAAAAAAGTCATATTTTTTGCACCATCTTCAATACAGTCATAAATTTTCAGCTTCCGCATAATTTCAGGCATTCGTTCTGGATCTGGATCATTTTAACATATTTTTGTGGCTGGAGGGTGGTTTTACTTAGTGGTTAATAATGGACATTTTAGATCTCCCTACCAATGCTCCTGTCATACTCTGCGATCGAGCGTACATTTCATCTTGAAAAATTCGTGATTTTTTTGGGAAGGAAATAGTACTTAATAAGTATCCAACTGTCATAAAGTCTGGTGTTAGAATATTGAATTCAGGGTGTATCACCAATCTTATACTCACTGATGTAAACATTTATATGAAATCTTGAAAATAATGAATAATGAAATAGTGACCCCCTCCTTTTTTCGAACAGTCAAAACCGTAAACTAACATCCATTCCATTGCCTTAATGATTTTTGTTTTTATTAATCTGCTTATATTATTTTTATGTATTTTTAATTACTTTTTAATTTAAAATTATTTTCTTTTAATTCTTATTTGTTTCCGTTCTTTTCTTTTTTATTTGTCATTTAAGCGTTTTCTATTTTTTAACTGCATTGTTCAATGTTAATTCTTTTGAATTTTTATTTTGTATTTTAATTTATATTTAAATTTATTTTCGTTTGTTCCATTTAAGTTTTTGTTCATTATCTTTTGTTATTAATTTAAATTTGCTTATATTATTTTATGTAGTTTTATTACTTTTAAAGTTAAATTGTTTTCTTTTTATAATCTTATTTGTTTATTTGTCTTACTTAGCTTTTTTTATTTGTAATTTAGCGTTTTCTTTTTTTTCACTCTTTAATATGTTTTTCTTTTAAATCTCATTTGTTTCCGTCTTTTCTTTTTTTATTTGTCTTTAGCGTTTTTTCTATTTATCACTTCATTGTTCATTGTTAATTCTTTTGAATTTTAATTTGGTATTTATTTCATATTTAAATTTCATTTTCTTTGTCTCCATTGTAATTTTTTGTTCATTAACTTTTGTTATTAATTTAATTGCTTATATATTTTATGTATTTTAAATTAATTTTTAAGTTATGTTTATTTATTTTTTCTTTATTTATTTCACAATATTTTAAGCATGGTAACCAAGCTCACAAGCGTTGATTTTCAGTAGGGCCCTGCACATGTACAACGAATATTACATGGTTTAAAATTAGATAAATTTACCATCGATTTCATAAAAGTACAAATATTAATATAAACAAACAATTAAATATAAAAGATTACACATAGAAAGACACAATATACAAAAAATATTGATTCAGGTTCTGCAGAGCAGATGAAGCACCCTAAAATAATATGTACAACTCATAACTCTTTTTAACTTTCTGTTAAAAGCACGTAAAAGTATGCTATTCCTAATCTTTATAGATAAACCGGCCATAGCACGAACCCTAGTAGTGATATGTATTATTACCGTAGTTTGTATAATATATTGGAATATAGAGATCGCCAGCTTTTAAATGCCTCGTACTATGAGAGTGCACATCGTTAACATAATTTAAAACCAGTTCTGCAGTATGAAGTGGCAAGACCAATTAATAAACGTGGACATCAGGAACCAGGAACATATGAAATACGACTCGACTATCTATAAAACAAGAGATTTCAAACATGTCATTAATGGTGTACGAAATGGGGCCTTAAAATTTGCGCATGGCAGTTAATTTGGAGTTTCTGAAGTGTGTTCAAATTTAAACTCCCCACAATTACTCTCAAACAAGAAGGTCCATCAATCCAATTGAGGGTAAAAACATGGTGTTATAAATTGTAATAAGTGAATTATGTGGCACAAACGATTTTATACTCTTAAAATACAAGACAATTCACATTTACGGACAAAGCTACTAACATGGGCATCCATTTCAAGTTGCTTAATGGTAAATGCCAAGATATTTAAACGACATTAACCATGTCAATTGCCATTTACCATCATGACAACACTTACATTTTGATTTTACATGTTTTGGTAATATGTTTTTCTTTTAAATCCTATTTGTTATTTGTCTTTTTTTTATTTGCTAATTTAGCGGGTTTTTTTTCACTCATGTTCAAGGTTAATTCTTTTGAATTTTTTATTGTATTTTGATATATGTTTAAAAATTTATTTTCTTTGTTCCGTTCTAATTTTGTCAGTTTAATTATTATTATTTTTCTTTTGGCTACTATTCCCAACTTCGTGATTCAACTTAAGCTGGTAGGTTGTTAAAAAAAGAAAAAAAAGGGGGAAAAGGAGAAAAAAAGCAAAACGGCAATCTTTCCTGGTAACAAACAGCTCAAACAAGAACAAAACAAAAAACAACAATGAAAAATCAAACTTCCTTGACCGATTTCGAACCCAGGGCCAACGGGGAAAATAATACTTGGTGTTAGCGCCTTGACGCTGGGCCACATAGGATCTTACTATAACTTCGTGTAATCTGCTCAATTGATCACAAGGTGATGGATACCGCTCGAGGTCACAATTGACATGACCCAATATGGCATTTTACGTGGAGGATTTCATCATAGAGTGTTTTGAAAAAATATTCCTTAATTTCGCAAGGGAAAATGGAGAACTTCTTCTTGATTAAATCTATGCCGAAAGAAATTCCTTTTTTGGTCATCGGGTAATCTCGAGCAAATCCTCATATTATTTTCCAACATAATTTGGACATCGCTATGTACCATTATCGTGATGTAAGTAGAAATCCCCATTTGGCTACAGTTCTACGGCGGTCCGGAAAAGTGTGTAGTCTGTTTCACAGACTGTGAAAGATATATTATTAGTCCTACCGTTATCTCCGGAAAACGAAGGGGTGCTATGAGATTTTTGCATAAGATGGTCCGTTACTATGTTTGTTTTGAATATGTATCGTAATTGGGTCTGAACCTATAGAACCTAGCTGAGAAAATTGACGTTTTTGTAGGGTACTCGGTGCTCGCAAACACGGAAAAAGTAAGGCACGCAATCGCTACGGGCCGCATCCCTGTACTTACAGGACCGACGGAACAGTTTCCAAAAGTTTGCGCCGGGGGGCCAAGCGTAGCGCCCCTAAAAAAGCTGGAATACTGCACAATGATATACAAGTAATTACATTGCCTTGATTGGTTCACATTCCGTAGAAGCAATTGCGGCTCTTCTCGACGACGAAAATCTGGACGTGAAAAAAACACTCGAGTCTTTTCTAGCTCGCCGTTCTTTTTTTCTAACTCGACGTCTTTTTTTCTAACTCGTCGTCTTTTTTAAACTCGCGGGGGCGTACGTCTTTTTTGTAAACTCGACGCCTTTTTGTAAACTAGACGTCATTTTTGTAAACTAGACGTCTTTTTTGTAACCTCGACGTCATTTTTGTAACTGGACCGTTTTTTGAAGCTTTGTGCGTGCCATACCTCTGTTGTGGCTCTCAATTGGGTAACAGAGCATTGGGTGGGGCACTAGGACTGATATAATTTTTAGCCAGCTTATACAAGGCCCTATGCTAGATAGTTGTGCCCATGGGGATAAAGGACAAATATAGGAGCATAGTTTCTAGAATGCCTGAAGTGTGATCAATGTGTCGCCGTTGCCAGAGGAAAAGCTGTCTACTTGCCTGGAGACGGAACACTGCAGATGTTACCGCCACACAAACCTCCCTGCCAAGCCATTTAATTGGAAAGGACCAATGTAAGTTTTTTTTTTGTCAAGTTATATCCGGTTATTAAACATGTAACCAATATTTGATATGGATGGAACAATGGGGATGTAGTAAAATACAAACTAGTGAAATAGTGTGCTCGTTTACGTCTGGTATCAGAAAATATAAATTCGTATGTGTAATTTACTCTTCTAAAGAGATGAACAAGTCATAGGATGTTCAAGTGACCTTACAAGTTTTATCAGTTTTAAGAATGAATTAATGAGTTCGTGAATTAAAGCTGTTTATTATGAGTTGGTATGCCCAGTTGGCAAAAGAAGCTTTAAGGGTTCAGCTTGGATTTAACTTGGTCTGGAATGAATTTGAGATGGAGTTAAATTACCAATTGTTAGTTTTCCTTATTATAAATGTAATGTTAACCACTAAGGGATGAAATGTGTTTTGAAAGTTCACTGATTTTTTACAAATAGTCCAAAAGGAAACTCTACTATTTTTGGTATTCTTCTTTCTTTGTCTCTAAAGCCGCTATTTTGTTTGGGTTCCACATGTTACTGCATACTGTGGGACATTGGAGCTAGTGCAAGATTCCCACTTGGTCTAATGATGTGTAAAGCCCGCTATCCGTAAACTGCCAAGATACGAGTTTGGGCCTAAAAGGCATTCATCAAACTTTTTAATCTTCCATCTTTGAACTGAATTGGACTTGGTTCTCCTTGGTTTACATTTCGCCATATAAGTAAGATTTAATGACTAGTTTTCCAGTGTCACTTGACTGTAACATCATTCTGTGTAGGAGAACTTGTCTTTCCGGAAACTGTACTATCACCAGAAACGCACAGGTGCACAAATCCATCCTTGTTGGGATATAATCACACATTGGATCATTATGAATGAAATCTGTAAGTACTTGTATTTGGTTGTTGGCAATACTAATTTGTAGTGTAATAGATAATTAGACAATTTGAGTTGCGAGTTTGTAATAATCATATGCGGCTTTTCTGATCAAGGTTTTACGTCTTCCGTGTTTATGTGACAATCATCTCAATGTTAGGGTGTGTGCCAAGACTGCTGACGACATGCCCATGAATAATATTGTTTCGGGGGAGAAAGTGGGATTTTTTAAAGCTACGCAAATGTTTCAACAATTTTCCCAAGATTGTAGATCTAGGTCCACGTGTTTTCCGTACCCACAAGGCAGGGTCCGCTCCTTGATTTTTTAAACGTGTCAAAAATGGCATTTAGGGATTTAAACGACATAAAAACAATAAAAGTCACATTCGGCCCAATTTTGTTTTTGGCCAGCTTGAGGGATATGGCCCACTGTGCCCCGATTTGACGATACCAGGGTACGCCACTATTATTGAGGGCCTGGCTCTGTATCCGGATAGTTCGCCTACATGTGCTTACCACTTAGGAATCTGACTGTGCATTTAGTTCTTTTCATTCCACATATATCTCCATTATGTATTTGGACCTAGTTAATACATATGACATGACATTCACGTATGACGGGTGTTTCACAATTCTGATCAAATGTGCATCGCATTATTGCTATACCTTCTATGAGGTTATCACAGGTTTTATTGGAGACACGACATTTTAAAAGTAGGATGCAGTTTGTTATTATTCTCCGTACTACAGACTCCTTTTTGCCCAGTTACTAAAGTCATAACAAGAAACAAAGAAGGTTTGATTATTATAAACATAAACTTGTAGTAACTTTCATGAGTCATATAAATAACTGCACTTACTAAGAGGAATGATTAAGTGTTGCCGCAACAACCGGGGGAGATGAATGTTGTACATGTATTAAATAGTATGCACATGTAAGTGTTGATTCAAGCTGCCAGGACTATGCAGAGAGGTCCTAGAGTAAAAATTATGGGAAAGGACAGTTCCTTGCATCGAAGCTAGACAGCAACTTCTTGAATGTGGTATTGTTTTGAGCCATTCAAGCTCCAGAGCCTTACCATGTCTTCTGGTTTAGCTGTACATGTTTAGTAGATTGGTCTAAGGCATGCAGAGTGATGACCAGAGTATTGTGAGATGTCCTTTATGTAAAAAGGTATGCCAGATTCCAGCGGGAGGAGTAGAAGGTTTCCCAGCGCACTTTCTGGTTACAAATTTGAGGGATGCTTTCGATAACTGAAGGAAAGGTATGAATCTGATTAAAAAATATTACCGTCTTTAGTCTTTACTCCATAGAATAATTATTCCTGACAATGAAAGAAGGCCTTCACTGCAATTTTGTAGATTTTTGTGAACGGCATAAATACATATAGATCGCATAATGATTAGGCGCTTGCGGTATATAATACTTCGTGTCATGAAGCATTCAATTTTCTGTACGTTATCGTTCCCATTTTTTTGGCCTAGAATTTGATAGTTGGTCAGTGACTAAGAGCTTTGTAGCCTGTATCTGGAGCAACTTGAAAGTGAGAAGGGTAGATTTTATTAAAGTTGTTTATTTCAGTCCACAGGGGAAAAGTACACATATTCTTGACTAATTTTTAATAATCCCCGTCGAATTTCTTGGCAGAGACGATCGAATCGGCAAGTTAGTGGTCACACATAAAATACTACAACTTGTTAGACTCCACTGTTTAAAAATGTTGTGGTTTAAAGAAGAGGGTTGTGTAAAGTTCTGTTGTTTAAGTTTTAACACGTTGTTTAAGTTTTAATAACATTGTTTAGTTTGTTTTATACCATGTTGTCTTAAACAAGATTGTATAAGTTTTAACAATTTTTTAACACCTCGCATTCTTAACCAACTGCTTGATTAACCTGGTCATATGTCGCTCAAACCTTGTTAAAATCAAATTAACCAACTTGTTAAAAAAATTAAACAACTGATGCTTAAACTTTTAAACAAGTTTGTTTAAATTTAAAACAAGTTGTTTTTTAAATTTCTAAACAAGTTGCTTAATTCTTAACAGGTTGAGCGAACCAGGGGTAACTGGTTTTGTTTAAATTTTTAAACAACTTGATTAATTTTTGTTCTAACAGTGTAAGGCTAATCCTTCTTAAAACTTAAGATTTTATCAAAATACCTCACTTTTTAGGTGAATCAAGGGCGATACTGTGTGTAATCATTAAATGGTCGCTTTAAATTTTTTTCCATTTTAGGCTATTATACTAATGTGTCGAGCGTAATAAATTGCCCTATTGAGATATTATGAATAATATGCTCTTTTACCACTATGCTAATCGATATTTCATTGAAATTTAGACACACAGCGTCATCTCTGAGGCACAATATCACTTCAAACAATCTAAAGAATACTGATTACTGTTCATAGTTCGTTTTTGATGAAAAGGAACGTTGCATCAGGATAAGTACTTTGTACACAATTTTTAAAATGCATCCTCATATATTACTCTTAGATTTGATTTTATGCCAAGGAATAATAGTGCGAAGAAGACTATTTAATAAATAAGTATCGCATGAACTAACGCTTGCACACAAATAGACGGGTAGCTTTCGATCACATTTGGTGGTGGTGACAAGCCCTTTCTTATTTGCAAGCACAATAATTTGTCGCCCAATCAAGTGTACTAACGGATGTTACAAATATACATAGGGGGCCTAATTAACAATTTTACGTAATTTTTCGGCAATTGTGTAATTCGGGAAGTTGTTCGCCAGTTGGTAAATGTGTGCATCGGTCAGTAAAATTGAAAGACAAGTTCTTATATCCAGTAGTAATACCCAGTCCTTATATTAGATGTTTATGTTTCCTATATATACCCGAGAACCCCGAGGTTGTGGCAGTGGGCGAATTGCTACAAACATTTTTTTTAAAAACTCAATGACAGTGTTTCTATTTATTTTCCCTTGTTTACACAGACAAATTCTGCCACTCAATACTGCAAAAAACACGCTGGATGATATAATGCCCGATACTTTTGTGAAATTGTAGCTGTCTCACTTGTTCTGATTGCGGGCTCCTTGATCCGATAACCCAACGACGTCACAGATCGTCCGAGTGCAGGAAGTAGCCGAGAGACAACTGATTCTTGCAAACCATCATGATGAAAGGCTAGGAGGTGAAACAGACATTCAAGATTGCAATTCAGGAAACAGAAGATGTACGGAAAACCTTGAACACTCCGCAAGCAGAGGCAATTAGCTATTGTTGTGTACAGAGGGGAAGTAATTCAGCAGTTGGAAAACATAGTCAAAACCACAAGAAAGAAGTTAACCTTCAAAGAAGGATCAAGCAGACAGATTGATCGCTCAGAGAAAGCTCGAATCGAAACTAGCAAGCATAACAATTGCCTTGGAGCAAGGAAACAAGTTTCGCCCTGTGGATCAGAATTGAGATCACCTCTACATAGACATTCATTGTCAGTTACACGTCCGCAACTCATAGTCTCCAACCTTTGCAGGCAGCTGAGGCAGACTCAGAGGTCAAAATACTACAAAAAAGTTATTTTTTTTTTTTTGACCTATGAGTTAAGATAACTTCTATTGGCAGATACAGTGTAAGACGAGGCCATCAATAGACAAGAGCCAATCAAGATGTTAGGTAATCAAGCATCTTCTGCGACAGCTAACTACCCACTTCACTATACCCCCTCAGTCAAAATATGTCCCCCACCAACCGTAGCCGACAGCTCAGCACAGGTCATATGTCACGCAATTGCTTCCATTATCCCCCATCCACTCATAACCAATCTCCGACAACGATTCTCATGTTGAAGAAAAATCGGACAAACGCTGGACACAATGCGGACATATTAATCCTTTTCCCCACATCCCAAATGTATTGCTGTTAACCGCAGTGGTGACATTGCAGTGACTAGTAATGTTGTCCCTGTGACCGTGTTTCTCTAGGAATGGTGATTTCAAGTGTGTTCTTGCGACCTCCTGTTTAACCGCATGTTATATTGCCATTACTCTTTTACTCCAAGTAACCGATCCATAATACCTGTCAGAGGCATTTTACATCTAGAACAGTCAGGCCCCGCCTTAGTATCATTCCACCTATGATATCAAATAATCCATGGAGTCCTAACTCATTGCTGTAGATTCAAGGTATGATCAATAGTAGGGTTTAGGTTATGAAGATTATTTGGGTGTGAAAACACACTGTGTGTATTCATCATCCCGATGGTACCTCATTTCTAAGTTTGCAACACAAACCCAACGCATATTGCAAATGTTCCCAGATATGAACTTGTCATTTCATTTGACACACCCTGCAATAATGGGACATCAGGTCACATGCCAGGATCATTCAGCCTCCTCCTGGTATTAGCTTTTCATGGCGGCTCACGGTATGTGGGTTGCAGCAAGCAAGGGAGATTTGTTTTGTTGCAACTGTGTGACCCCTATTGAATGTGTATAGGTATGTGTCTGCAGGTAAAGAATATGAGTATGCTGATTGTATCCCTACACTGTAATGGTTTTGGGGCATAGCACTGTCTGCAAGTGACGAGGAGTTCTTTTTGTGTGGCAGCTTATGGGAATGGCTGTATAAAAATCTTTCAAGCGTTAATCAATTTACTTTTCCTGTCATTTCCCAAGATGTCAACCTCGGATGAAAAACGATTTTCCCCCTAAGTGAGTTCTACTGGATTGTAATAAGGCTGACATCCTGCAGGCTCAAGCGTTCCACATATAATGGTTGCAAAGCTGCGATATGTCCATCTAGTGCGTATTACTGCAATTGTGTGCGGTTTCCTTTGATTAAATAATTGAAAAATCTAGGAAAATTAAATACTTTTTTGATTTAATTCTTTATGAACTAATCTGACATCTCTTTAAAGTGACATAAAGCTTAGAGCAATGCTTCTAAGAGTGTGTTTCTGGAAGAGGATTTCGATTTGTTTAGTGCCAAAATGGGTCATTTTTTGGTAAAACAAAAGACATAATAAGATGGCAATTTCAAATGTTTCAAATAATCAACTCATGTGGTCATTCTTCAACCCATAACAATATAAAAACAAAGATATCTCTAGTGATAAGCCTTAAGATTTCATACATTGTTCTTAGTACTTGAATTATTCTTTTCCTCAAGCATGCGATTTTGGGGCGAGCTTGGAGCTTCTCACTCTATTCGACTCTGTTCCCACAACAATTTCCTTGGTCTTTCCTCATCAAGAACTCCTGCTAAGAACAGAGGTGTTTTCTCTTTTGACATTTTTAGGTTGATTAATTTTAAGAGCTTTGGCAGTTTACTCTTCCTGAAAACAGGCCTTTTGCCTTTTAACAGAGTCTTTATTTTCAGAACTATCCTAAATTTAACCTCCTGCTAAATTTTGAGGTTCTCTCTTCTGACTGGAGATGATCACTAATCATAATCGGGGAGTCATAACATTCACAGGGTTCAAAGTCACTAGGAGTCAATAGAGGTCTTCTGTGTACACCCCATGCAAGTGATGCGACAAAGGAAATCTATGTCTCAAGTTCTAGATTGACATTCCTACTGAATTTGTTCCAAAAATTAATGTGGGGCAAAATACACATAGGTGTACAAAATCAGAATAAAAATGGATTGACAATGAAAGCAGTTATCACTAGGTCTGTGCATTTAAGTGAGCATGGTTTAGTGGCAACAGCCCATTATGCCCAACCCCCATAATTTGTAGGTTGGTGTGGTGTACTGACCTTTACACAAACGTACCCAAAAAATGAGGTAAATGAGTTTCGTACATGAAATATAATCACCAAAATCTTCACCAAAGCAAGAAATCCACACATCAAGACAAGCATTAACAAGTTCATATTAATTCACCATTGAGAATTTTATTTTTCACTACTGGGGAAAAATTAGGATACAAATCTGCATAACACCCTTTTTTTTTCTCAACACCAAATTGGTTAACTTTTGTTCTCCTCTCTTTCACATTTGCTCTTCTACCATTACATAAGGTGTTTCATCATCATTTATCATTTTTTCATCAGTCTTTTATAATCATATGGCATATTATATATTCTCAGTGCGGTTCTAACAATACATTTACACATATAATTTACAGCTGGTGGGGGATTTGAAACAAAATAGTGGTTCATTTGATTTCACTTAAAAAATATTGATCAATAGTGTGTCTTAATTTTATGGTCCGTTAAATAAATAGTTGCATGAGATGATAAGAATGAAAGTAGATTTTTTTCTGTTTAGTTTGAGTTATATTTCAATAATAGTTTGATGCATTATTGTGAAATTTACTCATACAAAGAAAATATTGGCGTTTGTGTGTTTGAATTCAATTAATGTTCTTGTTAGATTTTCTTGTGAGTCCTTAACCACAATGAGAAACGAATTGGCTTTAATCCATAAAGCTTTAACTTGGTGGGGGTTGAAGTCACTATTTCTCATTGCTTCTGTAACCCACTTAAACTAAAACCTGGGAACATCAATTAACAATTGATAATTGTGCATTACGTTTTGTCCAAAGAGAAACGAAGCAGGTTCACATTTTCAACTAAAAGTTAAGATGGATTTAAAATTGTAAACAGTTTATATTATTAAAGATTACTTTGAGACATGCACATTTTTAAAATCCATTTGGAAGAATGTGGCTACATCATACTGTAAGATTTAATTGAAGTTTATGACAATAGTTTAATTAGTTACACCAATCACTATAACAAAGTCAGAATTGATTTATCTCATAGCTAAAATACTACTCTATAAAACATAGAAATGTTCAAAGAGTTCAAACATACGCACCATTTTGTCTCAACTCACGCCAATGAAAGCAGAAAATCCAGCACTACTTTTCCTCGCATAATACACATTTTTAACCTATAATCATTAGAGGCACGACATAATATCTACCTTGACATACCAAGAATAGCTACTTTAAAGGCAATCTCTGATATGAGGTTTTTTTTGAACACGAACAATTATGGAAGATCAGTTCTAGAAGTTGAATATACAAACTTGGAATTGTGTTGGTTAAACTGCATGGCCATGCTGTATACCACTTAATATGGGGTAGCAATAAACTTTCATGACTTAAAAACATCTTCGACAAGATATCTTGTGCGATATTGGTATTTTATGAATTGGGTCCGTCATGTCCTCCTCACCACAAAATTGCCTAAAATAAATTGCTCACAAAAATTACATTATTTTCTATATTGTAAAACAAAATTTCATGGAATGATGTCCACAAACTTCAATACGTGAAAATTTCACATGTCTCTGTTTTTCCCTCGAAATAATGTCCAAACCAACAAATTGATACTTTGTAATCTGCGTATTTTTTTCAATCTTATTTTAGTGAATCACCACTGTAAATGCTTCAGAAATATTGAAAGCAATAGCTTACAACACATTAGTTACATGGTTGTCCTTTGAAGGATGTGGCAATAAATCAATCATTACCTTCTAACCAATGGGAATTTGTGCCTGTAAGGTATAGTTAGGTCATGGTGGTTAGCAAGAAGGTTCTGTGAAGCTGTATATCTGCCGCCGGATCTGTGATACAGTCTGTGGCTTGCATACGCATGTATTAGTATGACTTTAATTTATCTTTTCCCTTCCTTGGTCAGTGCTCTTTTAACATGGTTTCTTCTGCCATCTGTGTTCCACCTGAAGAACTTTTTATGACGCTCACTGACCAAAGACTTGGCATAATAGGTGTTTTGATTGAATTTCTGGCAAATGGGGCAGCTATTGCACTTAAGACCTTGTTGCACTCGATACTATGGCCATTAAATAAAGCACCCATTCATTGGAGACTGTGTTTTATTAAGAACTTATAACAGATCTACAAATTTGGTGGGCAAGTTGGTTAGATTTCTTAGAGAAAACTTACCACCACATCTGTGAAGGGACAATTTGCATGGTGAAGATTAACCTTCCTCGGAATTGGTGATTTACTTTTCTGGGAATTGGGAGAAGTTTAAGAAATTGATTTTTCCTGCTGAAATTACATTGCTCTGGGTTTTCAATAGGCTATGGATAATGACTGGGCAGACTTGGGTTTCCTTCCACATTGAAATTGTTTCATGCCCAGATTCAATGAGTCAGAAATATTACCTCTTATGATCAGTGTTATAGAACGCTTGCTTGACCATAAGAAACCACTCAATTCAAGCCATTCCTTTACAGGCTGGATTCCAATATGCACTTAAGTTTGCGTAAATGCCACTCCCAGGAGGAGGAAACAACACAGAGGCGTTCATATACGAAATAAAGCTTTCATACAGAACATTGCATTAACACCAATAGCTTTAAAAGCAAGAGTTACATGTTATATACATGAGTAAATCCACGTTTTTTTGTATAATACAGTTTGGAACTCCCTCATCAACTAATATATACTTTTGAAAACTTAGTGATAAGAAAGACAGTCTGAAATAATGTGCCATTATAGTAGAACATAATGAACAATAACTCTGCATAAGTGGGGGACTCATGTTCAACTCGTGTCTGAATCATTTATGCCCAAATTAGTTTATAGGCCAACCATCATCTGAAAAGTTCCAAAAACCGAACCCAACCGATTTACAAAAATTTGAAAACTTGTGCAATATTTTTTTGTAGCTAGTAAGAAAGTATATGGGAATATTTCTTTTATTTTGAATACTTGAAAAGCTCTAATTAAGAATCACGGGTGATTCAGTATCCTTTAGGGCACATGTGGTCCAGTGGATCAGCGTTTCGGCCCGCACGCAAAGGTGTGGGTTCGCGCCCCGCTGAGGTCAAGTGTTTTGTCTTGAGTAGGGCGCTTTACCTCAATTACTCCTCTCTCCCCAGGTGTATAAGGGTACCGGTATTATTCAATGCCGGGGAGGTAACAGACCGCTTAGATGAGGTGTGGCCGATCTCAGCTACATCACATTATATGGTAGAGTCTGCCCAATCGCTTCGAAAGAGAGATGGCACTCCGTTCCTGTGTAACGTCCTTCCCTTTAACCTTTTTTTTACCTTTAATGTTCCGAGGGCGGAAAAAAATAATAATGGACGAGGCGCAGCCAAGTCCATTATTTTAATTTTTTCCGGCGAGGATACATTATGAGCCCATAAATAAGACTGGCACACCCTGTATTTCTATTCTATTACAACAACATTGTGATATAATGAGAAAATGCCTTCGCCGCACCCATTATTGCAGAATAATGGGCAGCAAACCGACCAATACAGAATGCGGCATTTCAATAATTGGCAGCAGAGGTAATAGAATGTGGAAAATATATATTCGAGGATTCATTTGAAAATGGCGCTTCTGATTCACTAGTTCAACTAAAATGTACTCTTATATTCAACACCATCTCTAGTCTTTCTTTGGCAACTTTTGAATTTGACGTTAATAACACTGTAATATTAAATGCACCAGACAGCATAAAAAGCTGCCCCTCTATATGTTATGCTAAAAACTGACACCAGTTCAAAAAAAGCTTGCATTCCATTTAAATACGAAAGTAGGAAATACAGAAAGAAACTGGTACGATATAATCACACTAGCATCACTGATCATTTTAAATAAAATATGTCTTCATTTTTCCCCTCAAAAGATTTTTACACATGTCAGTGATTCATGTTAGTTATACATATACGAATAGGATCTATTGTCATCGTTTCTTTTATGTTGGAAGTACTGTCTATCTTAAGAATACCATTAATCACAGATTTTTGTGGCAATTTAATTGCAAATTTTCACATTTCAACAAATATTGTTTCCATATCTGTTTGTTGTTTGGATTGTGCCTAATATGAAAAACACAAAAACTTGAAATTAAAAAGTTACATCACAAATTGGAACAATAAAATTTAAAATGGAAAAATCTTGTTTATCTTATAAAATCTCTTATAAACAAATAAACACAAAGCAATTTTTCAAAGTTAAAATCTCACAATTGTTTTTACAAGGTCATATAATATTGGCCATACTTCCATGGCCTTTTAATTCTAATCTACATGCCAAATATGGCAAATACAAAATATCATATACCGACATTGGTATAGTCCCCTTCCGAATATGGTATGTATTCTGCCAAATATGGAGATGTCAAGCAAGGCAGCCTCAGAGTTATTATCTATTACAGAGCCCTCCAAATATTCTAGCACGTGTACTTTGTACTTTTTTTTACACTCTTTGTGAAGACTACCAGGGCAAATGAGGATAACAAAATATGTTTTCAAACATCAGATTTTTTGTAACACCATATTCATAATGTTTACCCATCATATCAAATTGTACAAATTGTACTGTAAATATCACAAATGGAACATTTTGACATTTACAGAGATCAATGTCAAAATTGAAAAATTGTGCATTCTCAAATATTAAGTTTGTGCCCTGCCAACTATATTTGCTTAAATGAAACTCTGATTGACCATTAAACCAGTTGATTTTATTGGTCACTCATGTCCTAGAAGCACTCGAGATAGTTATATAATATCTACGTTATTCTCAAGTTTCTTTTTATCTCGATTTTGAAATTACATGTAGATACATTGAACTTGTTGAGGACCTTCCTGGTCATGTTCTTGGAACTGTGCATAAAAATTAATGATATTCCTGTTTGTGCTTTGTAAATAACAAATATTTCAGTAACTTCACGTGGTTATCAAAGGGTTGTGTCACAATCTTGGAGTGAGAGGTTTAATTAATTTTGTGGATGGTAAAGGATTGTTAACAGCATGTTTGGGTGGGGAAGTTTCACATCATTCATTTTATTTATTCCATATTGGGGGCTGACATTTTTTCTATGTGAATTTCTCATTTTGGTTTACACCCAGGGGGAGGTGGAAAAGGGTTGACTCAAAGGAACAATTTCAAAACAAATTATGGAAGAAAAGGATAAATAAAATCTTTTGGGATACTTTGACCCCTCCATCTGGAACAACCTTCTTAACGAATTCCAATGGTAAAGAAAGGATAACAACCAAAGTATCACAGAAAAATCCTTCTGCCTTTGAAATTTCGAATGATACCAAAAACTAAATGAACATTAAAGTTATGAGTTTGTGCCCACTATGAAGAAGTGTGTTTGGCCAAACCAACAAAATTTGCTAGTTCAAGGCCTGCGTAAGAAGATGACTACAGAAAACAAAAGATATGTTAAAAGATCAAGGAAATAATTTCTTATAAATTTCTGTGCAAGGTAATGATGTGATCATTAAGTACATCGGATCTACGCTGCTGCCATGTGCTTTATTTCATAACAGAAAAAAAAAACCACATTGATACAGAGTCACTATGAGCAGGTAAAATCTCAGTTCCCTGGCACAGTTCAGTACCTCCCATTCACCAGTGTATTAGAAAATACACCCATGGTTTTTTGGGTATGCTATATGATACCCAGATCACACAAGGTCAGTTAATTCAATGTATGTACAGTACAACCCACAGAAATGTGGTCCTTGGTGGATGAGCAAAATTATTGTAACTCATAGTGAGTAGAAACGACGGTTATACTGTGTATTATGCCGATGATGTTCTAAAAAATATGTCCAGGCTACATATTATGATGTTATTTTTATGTTGTGTACAAAAGATATTATATGTGGACCCAGCACGAGAAATGAGCTCTTTGAGGTGCAATTGAAAATTTAGATTTTAGTTGCACTAATTTTGCATATGTTTACAAGAAAAACCCCCCCCCCCCCAAAAAAAAAAAACCCCAACAAAAAACAAAAAAAATGGATAAAATGGAGACCTCAATCACTTTAATAGGGATCTGTAGTTATGAGTTAGGAAGGTCAAAGGTCATGCCGTACTGATATTTAGGAAAAAAACAAAATAAGGAGTTATAGGCTGTTGAAGTTCAATCACTATATTTTACACCAAAGTAAAATCACTCAAAAGTGCTCAGACACTTTTTATCATCAGCATTTTTAGAATAAACATACACTAAATGAGAGAGGACATATCAATGTACATTTGTCAACAGAAAAAGAAAATTTTGATTTTTTTCAACATATGAGACTATTTTGGCCTATATAACTAATTCACAAATGCCGCACAAGAGCCTCATTTACTCATGCTGGGTCACATATATTTGACCTTTTACTATAATGCGATTAAGTATTTGTTTTCAAAGAAAGGATAAAAAGAAAGATTACTATACCATAGGGAGAACTTTTGATATTGTGGTCAAGTACAACTCCGAACACTCCATTTTGTTTTGGATTCTGCCATCCATCAGTTGTTTTAGTTTGTTTCAATAATTTGGTGCTGTTCAAAGATGAAATTATTGCGTTACAAAATTCAGAATCAATATCAAAACCAAGGTCTTACCTCACTGTAGGGAGAAAAGTCTCGGTCAAGCTACTTGTACAAATCATGACCTGTTGTGACCCTATTTGTTATTTCCTTAATATAATAAAAATATCTTGCATATTTTTGATACAAATTTTAAGAGATACTCCACACTTCATTTTCACCTCAAATGTTCATACAAGATTTGGTTTGTATTAATAATTTTTGCTATGACTATATGAGGATCTTTAAAGATATCATGGAGGTTATTTTTCTTAAAACAGGTAAATTTTGATTTGGCATGAAAGTTTGGACTATCCCATTGACGAACACACAGCTGTTTTAAAGGGCTCATTTATTATGACAAAACAAATAAACAAAAAATCGCCGGCGACACACTTTTGACAAATGATTTATGTATTCAACAAACTACGTCTGTGCAAATTTCATGAAATTTCATTGCGGCAAATATGGTTTTTCTTCAAATCCAGTTTACACGTCTTTCATGGAGAATGTGCATATAGAGAGGCGCTATAACATACAAATTATAAACCTTTGTAGGCCTATATGGCAAGATTCCGAATGGATTTTTCTGATTTTTGCACGATGTGTAGCTCTTGCATGTCCTACTTAATCAGTTTTCAAAATTGTGTCGCCACTGCACTTCTGCTTAAATTTGTTTAAATATAAATAGAGACAATTTGCATGGGGCACAAACAGCTGTGACAAGCACTATTCTTTTAACCAACCCTGGGCACTACCTGCCTATCTATCAGCATCTAAGCACTACTTTGATTGGTTCTTGGAAGGTGACTATCAGGAATCAGCAAATCATGGTTATCTAGATAATGGTGATATGGTTTTCCACATAGTTGCAGATGCCTCTTTTGATGGTTACTAGAGGACTATCTCATGTTGTTGTCCTGGTAATCAGCCAATCAGACAGACTCTTTCATAGGTGGTAACCACTACCAGCCAATTTGATTGGCTATTTACAGAGTTATTAATGTAATAACCCAATTAATTAAAAGACTGTAAAAAAAGGTTCATACAGATTATGAGGTCATATTGATTGGGTGCTTAGAGTATTTGCACGCAGTTATCATCTCATTTGATGCGCCAATCTATCCAACTGTAAGAAACTATATTCCCCTGGGTTTTAAGTTGAGAGAGAAAATGCTAAATCTTCTTTTTTTTTCACTTCATCAATGGTGGGTAGGCATATAACAATTTACCAAAAATTGGCTTTTTCAGATTAAATAATTTAACCTTTTATGATTGTACTTTTCTATAAGTCTTTCAATAATTATAAGTACAAGCATTTGCCTTCGATTAAAAAATTGCTTTAATTGTTATCGTTGATTTGGCCACATAATGACTTCATTACTAATTTAAATATTTTTACATAATTATTGAGTCCATTTACCCTAAATAATTTCAAAACAAGTGGGTTACTTCACACACCTGATAGATGAATCAAAATGTAAGTCACCCTCATATCGAAGGTTTATGGCAAAAGGCCCCATCTGCAATAGCGTCCATTTGTCAGTTGGGTTGGTATATTAAGTGTATACCTGCCAAATCTAAACATGTGGCAGCTATTGCAGATGGGACCTTCTTGGCCCAAACCTTCGATCGAAGGTTCAGTGCAAGAAGGCCCCATCTGCAATAGCTGCCATTTGTCAGTTGTGTTGGTATTAAAAATTGTTATCCCTGCCAAGTCTAACATGTGGCAGATATTGCAGATGAGGCCTCTTGCACAAAAACCTCGATATTGTTGGGACTTACAAAACTTGGGAAGAGGTGTATCACAATCATTGCCACCATTTATGTAAACTCTAAGTGGATGTATAAAAATGTATTTTGCTTCTATTTATAATTTGTTTTGGGATAAAAACATTGTTCACCTTAACCCAAATGCTATAGTTGTCAAGTAAATATTAATGTACACAGTTTTTCTCATGTGTAGCAGAAGTGTGATTATTACACTTCTGTGAACCCATATGATAATCATATGAATCACATGATAAACATGATGTTCACGGACAATCATATGAGGTCTGAATATATGCATAAGATACTCCTGTAGATTATAATGTGATGTAATGTTTGGATGACAGGATTTACACAACGGATGCCTTCACTGTAGGCAGCTCTCTGGCTACTCCTGGTGCATATGTGGGAGTAGGCAAAGAGTACTACGTGTACAATGTAGGATGTCTCTGTGGTGTAGGCATCATTGAATTTATATGCAGGCACAATCCCCTACCATGCACATGTAGGGCGTAATTTTATACCTACTTGAAGCAAATATGCTACAACAAAATTGTACTGTGTTGTTTATGGTTGATGTTAGTGTAGAGTTAAAAGCTCATGGAGTACTTCTGAAGTCCACACAAAAAAGAAGAATATGGCTGTGTATGATACTCACATTGGACATTCACATGATACAGCATGGTAGTCACCTATCTTCACATTATAACAGGGTGACTCCCACAGGAAAGTCACAATGGTACTAGTTGTAGATATGGTGTCTTGTGCTATGTAGATGACATTTCATCAGCATCACAATTGAATGATTGGAGCATGTCTCTCACATGATGATCACATGATCTCAGGCGTGACTCCTGTTGCAGTCATAGTGATGTTCGCTGTACATTTGATGGTCATGTATTATTTAGTATAAAAATGGACTTATTGTTACACTGTGAATTCATTATGATATTCACATAATATTAAAACATATCTAGGATATACTTCTTTGGGGTTACTATCAAAGTTGTAGGTTCACACCTGCTATAACCAATATAGCTTTACAAGATCGTTCTCTTTATGTATTAAAAGGGCCTAATTACAAAAACAAACTTTCTGGTAGAGACTAATTTTCAAAATGGATTTTTAAGAGCTGACAGGCACAGTAACAAATAATAATCATATATCATTTACACCAATTTTAAAATAAATAAATAAATTAAAAAATATTCAACTGAAGTGCTTCAGTTTTCTCGACAGCAAACGCCATTGGGTTTGCCTTACTGTAAGTCCGAGATCATTTGTGTCTCGCATTAAAAGTTTTCATAATGACTGACACATTCTCTTTGCCATGATGGTCTTTCATGAGCCCCTCCTGAGCCTGTGTTAGATGGGGAAGGAGTGTCGTGACGACCCTTGCGATGGTGTTCTGTGTTCCGTACTATGGTACCATTAATGCAAGGGTAATGACTTGACTCGTTGAAGCACCGCGGGCTGTTGCTTCCATTTACTGTTGGTTCACCTGTATTTTACAGTCAAGAAAGGAAAGAAATATGTAAAAATTTAGTTCATATCAGGTTTATGCCACACAGATATTGTAAAATGAAACAGAGATCTTTAAAGGCTGACTCAGAGATTTCAAAATATAATGATTTTGAGTAGAAATTAAATAGTCTCTATAACTAAGATTCACCTAAAATGTTTATTTCCAAAGTTAGAGAAGATCGGATTTCCGTTTTTCATGCAGTAAACCTTTAATCACAGGATAACAGTGTCCATAGGAAGACCGGGATACAAAAATTCTGGATCCGCGGAATTTATAACACAGGTTGTGATTTTTCTATATGAAGGACTTCAATTTGGCTTAGTTATTGCACACAATGGTTGTACATGGACAAGTAATTATGTACATGCAAAAAACATTATTTGTTTGAAAATGAGTGCGCCCTCATCGGGAAATCTCCGAGTCTGCCTTGTAATACTGGAAGTTATTTAAGGCATGGGCCCGTAATTTTTTGTTTTTGTTCCTTTCCTCCCAATATTCCACCTTAATTGGTGGTTAAATTATGATAATTAGGTACTTCAGCTGATAATTAGCAACTGGAGTATTGGGTGGTTTTTTTTGGGCATAATAATTATAAATCCCCTTCACCCCAATACTATATCATGCGCTTTTTCATTTTCAGTTTACTATTACAGGAATATGAATTTGGTTGAAAATGCGTTTCACTTCAGTTTTCATTTAGCTCTTTAGAATATTATTGTTGAAAATAGTTTGGGGTGGGCTGGTCCTAACCAAAAAGAAGTGCTTATAAGCAGCTGTGAACTATTTATACCAAAGCATACATGCCTTCATACACCATTTCTGATTGGCTAAGTTAGAGAATGAAGGTATGATTTTGGGACCGGTACTCTCTTTAAATTGGCGATTGAACTCACAAAGGCGATACCATTATTTAATGGATAACGATGCCGAGACCGAGTTCTTCTTCACCAAAATCCCCAAATCATACCGTTATTCTCATTCTAAACAGCTTAATCATTTTAAGGTCATCTTTAAAACCCAATTTCACGATTCTAAACGGTTTTAAGATACACCAAGCAAGGACTGCCACGACCCAGTGACAACAATCGAACAACCCATTGAACGCAACCGATCATACGAACAAGACGCAATGTGCCGGCGCCGCGAATGTAGCAAAACGCGGTGTGACGCGAGCGCTTAACCTAAAAATAACGTCAATATGCAGCGCTACTACTGGGTTCAATTAATCGAATTAACCCGGGCATCAGCCATTGACCAAATATGCTTACATTTTTCCAGCTGTTTAAGATACATCATTTATCATTTCAATAACCAGTTAAAATGCAGCTTCCAAATATTTTACCTGGTAGTTCTCTTCGCCCCTACCAACATTCATACTAAATTGCTGATTGGCTAAGAAAATCACACAATTTCTAAGACCATCAGAGATGGTATTCATGGGGTTTACCCAAAAATATTATTTTATAAAACATATATCAAGAAATACACCACGGGCTTGGTTTTAAGACTTACATAATTTCTAGGAGTATATAAAACATTACTTCATAGTTTTCACACGTTTAACCAGGTTAATTTAGATATTACTAAACTGTGCAGTGGCGGCACCAGACCTCTTTGCTGGGGGGGGTAAAATGGGGGAAAAGTGAGATTTGGGGGAGGGCAAAAGTGAGATTTTTTATAAAAAAAATACAAATATTTGGAAATTTAACCCTTTAAAAAAAAAAAAAAAAACTTTTTCCCCACAAATTTTGTATTTTTTGGCCCCAAATCCCCGATTTTGTCAAATCCCATTTTTTCTTTTCAGCCGGGGTGGTGGGGGGGGGGGGGGGGGGGTTGTGGTGTGGGGGGTGGGGGGGGGGGGGGGGGGGGATGTAGGTTTTTTTTGGGTTCTGTGTGTTTTGTGTTCTTTGTTGGGGGTTCTTGTTTTTCTTGGGGCTATTTTTTTTTCTTTTTTTTCTTTGTTTTTTGTTTTCTTCTTGGTTTTTTTCTCCATTCTTAGTTTTTTTCTTTTTTCTCGTTTTTTTTTTTTTTTTTGTTTTTTTTTTTTTTGTTTTTTTTTTCTTGCTTTTTTTTTTTTGTTGTTCTTTTTTTTTTGTTCCTTTTTTTAGTTTTTTTTCTTTTTTTTTTTAGTTTCTTTTCTTTCTTTTTTTTTTTGGTTTTTTTGTTTTTTTCCTTTCGTTCTGGGCAAGAAAACCAAATTTAGAGGTCAAAAAGCCCCCCCCCTGGGCCACCATTGTAACTTGCACATACCTTCAATGTGTTTTTCAGGTTGGTTTTCTTAGTCTACCCGTTGGTGGTGGTTTGTTAGTGCTTGGCGACGCTGTTGGTGTCAGAATTACTGTGGAGTCGACCTTTGATCTGCGGGATGCATTGGTTTAGATGCTTGGCTTGTCAATTACAACAGAAAACAATTTCATATTAAGTTTTGTACTTTTTGGTCAAGGGTAACACTTAAAATTATCTAAATATTCAAATTCACAATTCTGTCACTTTTTTTTTTCATTTGCAAGGTATAGAGTAATTTTTGCAAGTAATACATTATTGTTGTAAAGCTTGCGCATCGTATATACATTGTGGTGTGCGTTAGACTTCCTTCAAAACCATTTAGGCTGTCATACTTTGACTCCAATCAGTGGTCGGTGCAAAAAAAACCCGTTTACGGGCGAGCGGACATTTCAAGTAGGGTCGGTCGTCGCAGTGAACGGATTCGGGAAATGGTTATAAGTGTAAGAAAAGAAAGGAAAGACAAGATAGAGCAATTTCTTTTTTCCTGAGTCAAATTGGCCTAAAATATCCCCAAAATCTAAAAAATCCAGTAAAAATAAAAAATTTTTTGTTTTTTTCAAAATTTTTCTTTCTTTCAAAAATTAGCCAAAATTGATAAATTTGAGCTTAAAACAGTCTGATTTTACATGATTATTTGGAAACTAAAAAAATTTTGCAAAACTGAAAACTCAGGGTCGGTCCCCGGGGCCCGTACAAAAACAGGGTTTGTTTTTTTTTATCTTTTTTTCTTCCTTCCCGATGAATGCCGATGAAGCATCAAACTTTGAGGAGGGTCATTCCACAATCAACTGACACCTGCATCATCTGCCTCATTCATGCATGAAATGTGAGTTGGCTATGTGTTTCCCTCATGTGGTCACATTATACATCTTTCAAATTTCACAATTTTAAACACCTTTTTCCCCACAAATTTGAAGAAATGATTAAAATCAAATTTCGGAAAACAATGCATGCCAAAATCAAATGCATGCAAGCTTTTAAGATTATTTTTTTCTATAAACTTAACTTGGGTGAGTTACAAACAACCTGGCCATGTCTATCCCAAATGAATTCAATACCCCCCCCCGATTTTAGGCATATCCGCAATTCCCAGTGTGCTTTCAACAGAGGGCGTAAGGCAGTCTCTGGAATACCTCTTTAAACAATCCATTCTTCCCCACAACACAAACCCCCCCTTGGTTCTCTGGTAGCACTTGTGCCGCTGCTACCCTGCATTCCATTGTGTTCGGCAGCAGCCGCGACCGCAACTAGCAAACTCGCATTAGTGAAAAACGAGCCGTCTGAGCTCAGGCTTTCACAGCTATTGCGAGCGCTACTATTTGCGCTACATTAACAGAGTCCCCAGGTTTCTAGAATGGCCTCTAAAAAAACAAAGCCAAGCACAGGGGAAGGAACCGATATTAGTTTTAAGCAGCTTCGTTTTATTGAATTGCAAACAATTGCAACTGATTAAGTTGTTGTTATGCTATTTGAGCTGACATTTACCATACAACGAGTGACGGTTTCGGTGTTCTTAAGCGAGCAAATAATCCATACATCTGTTGGATGTGTGTGTGCACGCACGTGTAATGTATTTTGTGTATCTGGATGTGTATGCATGTGTGTGACGTGTCTTACTATATGGGCATGTTTTTATGTGTGTATTAATCCCTGTATCTTATTGTACACTGTTCAAAAAAACAAGACATCCTTTGCAAATGACACAAGGCCATTTCTAAAAAATATGACCCAATTTTTTGTCAGAAATTTTTTTTTTTTTTTTTAATATTTAGAATGCTTACAATGTATTAAATCACTATCATTGATTTGCTAAATCGAAAATCGAAAAAAAATCACAAAAATCAGATTTTTGCATTTATGTAACAGTCAGGTATCCTAACAGACCTGGCCAAATGTAGACCAGAAGAAGCAACCTATAAGAACGAATAGGAAAATGTTAGTCATTACTGTCCGTTGGGACACTTACTACAACACGGTAATTGACATGGGGAATCGTTATTTTGGATACAACACTGACGTTTTTTCCTGCTGTCAATTAGTCAGTTGGAAAAGGTTACTTCTATGAGAATCTACAGAACGTTATCTTCACTTTGAAGTTTCCTGCAAAATTTTCAAAATTATTTTTCATAATCACTGATAGTGTCCTTTAAAATACATCGAGTAAAAGCGGGCACTGGCACATTTTCACAAAATATGAAATTTCTTCAATGTGCTCTCAAATGATAGTCTAGGCTAATTGGAAGAACAGAGATTAGATTGTACACAAAAAATAACATACCCAAAATCAATAGGGACATTGATATGAGGATACAGACATCAGGTTAATTGTAGGCCAACTTTTAAGTTTTCCATAACTTTAATCAAACACAATGTGTATATTAAATTGAATATTTGTGACTCGTACTCACTGATATTAAAACACAAATTTATAGACCGTCAAACAGGTGTGCATAGCGTGTGAAACATTCATACGGAGTGCGTGTTCATGTGTGTTTAAACGCACATATTCGTCGTAGCTGAATTACGCGTCACCGGCGACGCTAAATTACAAATCGTTCTGTTTACTCATAAGGAAGCTGATTTGGTGAGGGTCTTTTGTAATAAAAGCTTTTAAAACCATGCAAAATATCGATTTTGAACAAATCTTGAGGGCGGCGCACTATTTCAAATGTGCCCAGTGTCTCTTTAAGTAAGAAACAAAAGGCCTTCTTTTTAACAATGTGATTCTATGTATTTCTGTTGTACAGAAAATCAAGATGTTTTTGGCTAAATGCCCAAAATAAGGACAACAGCAAGTTATTTTTTCTTTTCCTACTTGTTTCTCCAATAAAACTTTGAATTTAGAAAATTTACCACATTTAAAAAACTAAAAAATTAAAAAATTTCAAAGAAATTTTGGATCCTCAGAAGAAAATACCTTTGTCTCCCTATAAAAATGTAAGAGTCTCAGCGCATAGCCACACACACAAAAAAAACCAATACCCTTAGAAGTCTGGCCCAAGGTGTGAAAAGCGAAATTCTTTTATTCAATCAATTTGTGAATAAAAGAATGTCACATTCCACTCACAGGTTTGCATCTCGGGTATTATTTATTGGTGTCTATTAACAGTAATTATTAAGGGATGAACAAAAACAAATCAAACAAAACTGATAATTACACATTTATATGCTAAATAAAATACAAAAACTAAACATTTGTTAAAACAATTCTTTCGGAACATTAACAATCAAAACAAAATTTTATCTGGGGTATCAGATGTTATTCAAGTCAAAAACAAAAATAACAAAAGCTTCACACATTATTATGCACCACATATATAGCTAGCACTCAAACTTGAACAATATTAGGTTTCTGTTATGGTCTCAGAGAATGAATAAAGAAATGTCCAGCAGTTTTCGGGTGAGTAGCGAGCCTGTATGTTCTGAGGGGGCAAGCTCCTGGTAGCTACAAAAAATATGGGAATCACAGGCAAAAAATGTTCCAGTTGCAGGGCAAAAAGTCCAATAAGGCGGCGAAAAAAACCCCATTTTATGGGCAAGTGGACCTTTCAAGTAGGGTCGGTCGGTCGGGCAAAATTTCTTTTTTCCTGGAGGTCAAAATTGGCCTAAAATAGCCCAAAAGTCTGAAAAATCAGGAGAAAATGAAAAATTTTTACAAGCAAAATTTTCTTTAAAAATTAGCCAAAATTGATAAATTTGAGCTAAAAACAGGCTGATTTTACATGATTTTTGGAAAAACTAAAAAAATTTTGCAAAACTGAAAACTCAGGGTCGGTCGGCCCATAAAACAGGGTTGTTTTTTTTGTCGCCTAAAGGATCGTTTAGCATGAATTTCTTTTTTTCCTTACTGATTTTCTTTTCAGTTTTTTTCTGAGGGACACCCCACATGCCTTCCCCCTCCCCCCACTAGCCTCATCCCCTGGAAATTGACTCAATTTTCTTAAATTTGTTTCTTACCTGTACATATGCTAGCCGTCTCGTTATCTGTATCTACCTCTCCTTTATGATTTGTATTTACATCAGAGAGGTATGGTTGCTTATGACCATTGGCAATACCTGTTAACAAATACAGATTATGTAAGATTAATTTCCTTCATTGTTATGTTAAAACATTTAGAGGATATCTTAAGAATCAATCAGCCAAGTTCAAACTTACACTTGATCGAGTTATGCTTGATAAATCAAACTTACAATAGTGCCTAGTCTAGAGTTAACACGCTGCTTGAATTTAGTAATTTAGTAATAATCAGTACCTGAAAATCCAAAAGAAGATATTTAGGATGAGATCCTGGTTATACTTACCATTTGGTTGCTTGTCCTGCCCGCTGGGCACATGCACGCATCCCCGCTCCTCCCCCTTCTCCTCCTCCTCCTCTTCCTCCTCATCCTCATTATCTGTACACAACTCACTTTGCGACATATCATCATTAAATTCCAACAGCTCCTTGCCCAGCTGCTCGTGTCTAGGGTCCTCAAACACCTGTCTGGTTGCTAAGGAATCCCCCGTTCTGTCCGGTAGGTTGCTTAGCAACGGTACAGTCTGCTCCATGTGCAGTTCTTTTTGGTGAGAAGAGAGATTATTTGGCATAACATGTTCTTGGACTCCCTTGGAGCCGTGTATACTATTATTAGGGTGCCCATTAGGGACTAGTCCTGTGGTCTCCCCGTTGCACTGGGGGGACATTGAGTGGTGCTGTCGCACCGGTGGCAATGGCGCTTTGTCTCGTGGCATTGACAGCGCCTGATCCTGGCGGTACATGTCATGGCAACCGTTACTAGGGCAAGCTGTGGAAGACTGACAGCAGTTGGGCGTCCCGTGGGAGGAGTATGTGATGGCAGGGCAAGGGTAGTCGGGCGAGGAAGGGGGAGAGTCTATATCAGTTGGAGGCTGTTCTGGGGGTGGGGGAAGAAGTTCCTTCCAATTACGCACTGGATGTTTGTTGGATAGTGCTCCTCGTAATTTGTATCTTCTTCGGCTCCCTCTTTCATCTGCAAAAAAATTTGGACAAAACAATTTCAGTTCACTTGACGCTGCCATATAAAGACTACTTTTCAAGTTCATGCATCAGGACAATTTCCACAAATTTTTCTTTTAAATCAGACTTTCGACATATACCCTGGTCCACAAAACACTCATTTATCACACTGATTTGAAAAGTTTTTAAAAATATGAAAGAAAGGGGGTGTTTCCATAAGGTGACACCCTTTTCTGACATACTTTTCTGACACCCTATGAATTCGGAAACCTCAACGGAATAAACCACATAAATCGTGTGGTTTATTCCGTTAAGGTCCGTTACGGTTTGCGAATTCATAGGGTGTCAGAAAAGTATGTTAGAAAAGGGTGTCACCTAATGGAAGCACCCAAAGAAAGGTTTGGGGTATACCTGTTCCTGTGCTGTTACCAGAGTCACTGTGTCCAACAGTTGCATACTCAGATAGACACGATAACGGTGGGTCTGAAACACAAAAAGGGATACATAATGCAATCGATGCAAGGAACACTTCAATATGAGTAATTTATAGCTTAAATGGATTGCAGAATTGTATGCTATCTCATTATGTACAAAGATGCTACATCAAATGCAGGTGTAATTGGTAATAGATTTTGTAGCTTGAACCAAAACTGTCACTTATCCTTACCCATAGTTCCTGGTTTGTGGCCAGGGAGTGAGCCACCACTACCACTATAAACCGCGTTGTCGATATCCCCGTACATTCCGGAGTCCACGCGGCTTCCATTATGTCTACTTGAACACCTGCTATCTGCGCTATTTTCCTGGCATTTATTCCTATGCGCCATGTATTCCCGCATGTTTGGAGCCAAGAAGAGCGTGGCCGATGCATATGGTACTGGGTCCTGTGGCATTACTGTGATGACGGCGCCCTCGGGATGGTTGGGACATTTTGGAAGAGGTAGCGAGTTAGAATGCTGGCTCATGTACTCGTCGTTTTCGACAATGGCATACTCGGGAGTGCTGCATGGCGAAGGCTTGGTTAACACAACTTTCCTAGAGTGTGCAAGAAATAAAATAAAACTTGATAAATTCTCAAGTGACAAATGCACAAGTAATACATAATAATGTCTTGTAATAAGTAAATAATACCTCAGTAATAAGTACCTAATACCTCAGATAGGTGACTAATACCTCAGTAATAGGTAACTAATACCTCAGTAATAGGCAACCAGTAATAGGCGACCAATACCTCAGAAATAGACGACCAATACCTCAGAAATAGGTGACTAATACCTCAGTAATAGGTGTAATACCTCAGTAATAGGTGTTAATACCTCAGTAATAGGTAACCAATACCTCAGTAATAGTAACCAATACCTCAGTAATAGGCAACCAATACCTCAGAAATAGGTGACTAATACCTCAGTAATAGGTGTTAATACCTCAGTAATAGGTAACCAATACCTCAGTAATAGGTAACCAATACCTCAGTAATAGGCAACCAATACCTCAGTAATAGGCAACCAATACCTCAGTAATAGGCAACCAATACCTCAGAAATAGGTGACCAATACCTTAGAAATAGGTGACTACTACCACAGTAATAGGTGACTAATACCTCAGTAATAAGTGACTAATACCTCAATAATAGGTGGTTGATACTTTGAAGCGAAAAGTGTGAGCTGTGCCTAACTTAAAGGGGGATGGCCCGATTTAAGGATATGGAGTTTTCATCTTGATAGATTGGCCTTCACCCAAAAACCCCACCTGTAAAGTTTCGCGCCGATATTTCAATGCGTTTTCATGTAAGAGCAGAAAACGTGATTTCGTAAGCCCCATAGAGTACTGTGTAAAATTAATATTGGTCGACCAAATTGGGGTACATTTTCGCTCATTACTTCCAATCCAAACATCCTTTGGCCCTAAGATTTCACAGGGTAAATGAGAAAAATAGTAGCTTTCTTCTGATACCAAAATGTTGACCACTTCCGGTAAAATCTGGGCTTCTGGGGACGAGGCTATTAGCGATCGGGCCATGGACCTTTAAGTGACTAATTCTGAAAAATATTAAGAAGTGAAGTATTCAATGACTAATAGTGAAGGAATGTGACCAATCTATAATGATAAGTGACTAGCTACCCTGAAAGTATTGACTATAAAATAAATGATAGTATTTATAGAGTGCCTTTCCAACAGCTGATCAAAGTGCTTCACATTTATTCTGCTACTATTAGAAACTCATTAATTTTAACTTGGCAGCTGCCAGTTAAGTGCAAAAACCAATCAATACTTAAGATTGTGATATTTTCATAGCAGCTGTCCATTTCACACCTGGGAAGAGAGAAGTAAAGCAAGGTAAAGTGCCTAGTGCACAATATGTTGGCTGGAGCGGGAATCGAACCCACACCCTTCAGATCATTAGTCAGCTGTCCTATCACTAGACTACAGCCACGCAAGGGGTTCAGTAATAAGGGTAATGTCATTTATGCCGGGGGATGGAGGATATGAGGAGGAATTCAAACAATTTTTGTGGTAAGTGAGAGGGAACATGAAGATTTTCATCAAGGAGAAAGGGGGAGCCTGAGCAGTTGAATGGAGAAATTTCATAAATAATGATTGCTCTCTAAGCAGCCTTGTAACTTCAGCACTTTGGTTGGTATTCTGAAAGGGAGACTAACTTTAGACCTGGGTTTAAACCAGGGTTAGTCCTACATGAGTGGACCTTTTTTCTTTCAAAAAGATGTGAAAGTTAAATGTAACGGGTGAGAAAATTCCTCATGGATGGGCCGGAAACGGCCCATCCATGAGAATTTTCTCACCCGTTACATCATATTTCTAGAGCATGTTGGAAGAAAAAAGGTCCACTCTTGTAGGACTAACCCTGGTTTAAACCCAGGTCTAAAGTTAGTCTCCCTTTCAGAATACCAGCCTTTAAGAATAAAGGTGATAATTTCTAGGTAATAAGTGCTAGCATTTCTCTTACCCTTGTCTTGACATAGAGCCCTGGAATGTGGACAACGTTGGGTTGGATCCACAGAATCTACTGCTCTGAGTGTCCTGTGTGTCTTTGCTTTCCTGGGATTGTAGATTGGGTGGGTATGGGTGCTTAGCAGCCTCAGAATCTAATGAGAGTTAACAACAATAAAGGAGCAACATGTCAACTTGGGATCACATTCGCTTTGTTAATCCAAGTTAAAAGTCTTTAAACCAGGTTGAAACTTTGAGTTATAACAACTTGATTAATCCTAGTTAAAGCCCCATGTTAACATGATTAATCACAGTTACAAGAATTTTAAAACAAGCTTGAAACTTTCAGATGTATGGTTTCATCCTAATTAAACTGATGGCTGGTTAGTTATCTTTTAAGTGACACCGGTTGTTTATCACTGGGGTCAAAAGGTTAAAGGCACTATCAGTGATTTGCTTTATCAGAAAATCAGAAAAAATCATCAAAAATCAGATTTTTGTACTTTTGTAACAAGTATAGGTATCCTAACATACTCTGCAAGTGATAGGACCAAATGCAACCTAATAATGACAAAATCAAATATTTTAGTCATTACTGTCCATACAGATACTTGCTACAAGACGTATTGAATGGAGTTTCCTATCTTTTAACACTGCTGTTTTCTTGTTTTTCTGTCAATTTTTCAGTTAGAAAATATACCTTATCCTCACTTTTAAGCTATTTATTCAAATTTCAAATATTTTCACTCCTTCAGGTGGATCACTGATAGTGTATTTAACTTCCAATTTTGGGCACCTTCATAATATTTCTCTCACATCAAAATAGTTATCTAAGTGCCTAGTGTCAATTGCAATCAACACAAACCTAGACTCTAACACAAGTTAATCACATTTGATTAATTGCAATCCCTCATTAGTGGAATCACTCACCACTAGCATCATCAAGCTAGTTGCTTCAAGAACTTAGTACTATGATTCAAATTGTTTAAGACCAAACTCTTCTAATGCACGCCAGCGGGAGCGCTGGCTATAGATGTTGAATAACTGACAGGCATGGGAGTTTTGCTGTTATTGAAGCATGAGAGCCTTGGTCATAACAATTTTCAGGACAATTGAAAATGATGAACAGTGCTAAAATTACTAATGGTGTCATGAACATGTGACATTAATATTTATGCAACAAAGGTGTTTTTGTTGTAAGGTGAAAATGATGAACAGTGTGAGATGACTGTTTTCAGTGTTTTTATACAAAATTTATAGGGAGCTGATATGTACAAGGTTCTATTTCCATTGTTTAAGTGGGGTCAAATATCAAGATCAGGCCAGTTGGGCGAATTGCCAACAGTGTAGTTAATACGCAGGTACTTATCATTGCATATCAGAAATATTGACATCTTGGCAGCTTGACATCTCATTATGAGGGTCTCGACTATTGAGGTCCTACAGTGATTCATTAACATGAACAAGAATAAGGGAAACTGAAATCAACACTTATGATAACCCACTATTTATACCATTTTCAGTTCAGTAAAAGTTAAAAGTCATCTACACAAGCATTTTTTTGCTTGGAAAATGTTATTTATTCTAATCTTGGCTTAATTTTTGGATTGTTTTTAATATTCTGCCATTGGCGGGGCATACATTGGTGCCCAAGCACCAAAATGTTTCTTGTATTACCTTGTTATCCACACAACCCTGCATAGCATTAAATTCAGCATTTTCTATACTGTCATTTTTTTAGGTCTGTCATTTTCATTGACAGACCTAAAAAAAATTATGTGGCAGAAATCTGGTAAATCATATTGTTCACAGATGTTATGCAGTGTATGCAGGTTTTTACTTGATTTCAAAACACTGTAAAATTGTCTATTATATAAAATTAATTTTAAGTTATTAAAAGGCACTATCAGTGATTTGCTTTATCAGAAAATCAGAAAAAATCATCAAAAATCAGATTTTTGTACTTTTGTAACAAGTATAGGTATCCTAACATACTCTGCAAGTGATAGGACCAAATGCAACCTAATAATGACAAAATCAAATATTTTAGTCATTACTGTCCATACAGATACTTGCTACAAGACGTATTGAATGGAGTTTCCTATCTTTTAACACTGCTGTTTTCTTGTTTTTCTGTCAATTTTTCAGTTAGAAAATATACCTTATCCTCACTTTTAAGCTATTTATTCAAATTTCAAATATTTTCACTCCTTCAGGTGGATCACTGATAGTGTATTTAACTTCCAATTTTGGGCACCTTCATAATATTTCTCTCACATCAAAATAGTTATCTAAGTGCCTAGTGTCAATTGCAATCAACACAAACCTAGACTCTAACACAAGTTAATCACATTTGATTAATTGCAATCCCTCATTAGTGGAATCACTCACCACTAGCATCATCAAGCTATTTGCTTTCAAGGAACTTAGTATGATGGTCAATTGTTTATATAAGACAAACTCTTTAATTGCCCAGGCGGGAGGACCGGGATGAAGCGCGGGCTATAGATGTTAATAAACTTTGACCAGCATGGAGTTTTGCTGTATGAAGCATGAAGAGCCTTGGTAATAACAATTTTAATGACAATTGAAAATGATGAACATTGCTAAAATTACTTAATGTTGTGTGATGAACATTGACATAAATATTTATGCAAAAACACAAGATAGTTTTTGTTGCTAATTTAAAATGATGATACAGGTGTAGAAGACGTATGTTCAGTGTTTTGTATACCAAATTTATATGGGAGCGACCAAGTTCTATTTCATGTGTTGAAGTGGGGTCCAAAATATAAGATCAGGCCAGGTGGGAGACAGCAAACAGTGCCTAGTTATTACCTCAGGTCGATATCATTGATATTCAGAAATATTGACAATTCTTGGCAGATGACACAGTTTATGAGGGTCGACGATTGACTCGGTATTGGGTGGGTACACAGTGATCATAACTGAACAAGATAAGTGAAAATGAATCAAACTTATGATACCCACTATTTATACCATTTTTCAGTTTTCGTAAAAGTCACCTACACAAGCATTTTTTGCTTGGAAAAGTTAGTATCTCTCAATTCTTGGTATTTTTGGATGTTGTACAATTCTGCCATTGCGCGGGGCATTCATTGGTGCCCAGCACCAAATTGTTTGTCTGTAGTACATGTTATCACACAACCCTGCATAGCATTAAATTCAGCATTTTCTATACTGTCATTTTTTTAGGTCTGTCATTTTCATTGACAGACCTAAAAAAAATTATGTGGCAGAAATCTGGTAAATCATATTGTTCACAGATGTTATGCAGTGTATGCAGGTTTTTACTTGATTTCAAAACACTGTAAAATTGTCTATTATATAAAATTAATTTTAAGTTATTAAAAGGCACTATCAGTGATTTGCAAAATCAGAAAATTGAAAAATCATCTGAAAATCATCAAAACTGACATTTGTATTCTTTGAACACAATTTCTTCCTTTTCTGTCAATTTTTCATTTGGAAAAAATAATAATCAGAATTCTACAGATTTATCCTTCACTTCTAAGTTACTCCTGCAAATTTCAAATATTTTGACTCTTTACGGTGGATCACTGATAATGTCTCTAAGGATATCCTTTAGAATGTTATTTTCCGTAGTCAAACTTACCCCATATATGCATGCGTGGTCAGTGAGATTGTAAGGGGGGGTTAAGGTGGTTCCCATGTGTAGCTCAAGAGTTACTAAATAGATCTAAAGATCATTTTTCCCAATATGTTGTCACATTTTAACAATTTCAAACCAAAAGAATGTGTCTTCATTTTACATTTCCACAGGCTTTTCAGCTCTCAGATGTCAAAAATCACAAAATACAGGGTTTTTCATATTTTTACGTTTTGAATTTTTTCTGGTGAACCCTACCTCCTATTTTCATTTTTTCTGCAGATTATGAAAGCAGGTGTGCTCTTTCATTCTTTCATAATTTCCTTGCTGTGGGTATCATAGAAATACTTAATAACTCAAGATATGGCCATTTTTTTAAAATCATGTTTTTTGGGAAACTGAATGCCCATATCTTGAGTTATTGGTATTTCTATGTTCACCGCAGCAAGGAAATTATGAAAGAGTACACCTGCTTTCATAATCTGCAGAGAAAATGAAAATAGGAGGTAGGGTTCACCAGAAAAAATCCAAAACGTAAAAATATGAAAACCCTGTATTTTGTGATTTTTGACATCTGAGAGCTGAAAAGCCTGTGGAAATGTAAAATGAAGACACATTCTTTTGGTTTTAAATTGTTAAGATGTGACAACATATTGGGGAAAATGATCTTTAGATCTCTTTAGTAACTCTTGAGCTACACATGGGAACCACCTTAAGAGGGGACACATCCCCTGTAATCTCTGGTCCTCTATATCCATCCCTAAATATTGAACTGGGATACTATACCTTAACACTGAATTTACAAACTTGCCCCACCCTCTCCTAAATTTTGTAGCCTCTACTGCCACTGAGAAGAGGAGTTATAGTATTCTTCCCACAATGCATTTCTTCCAATACAGTTTTTTCACTGGTTGTCACATGAATTTATAGTGACAAAAGTAAATTAAATTGCAAGTAAGATTGGGATGAGTTCAGTTCATTTATGTACTTTTGTCACTATAAACTCATGTGACAACCAGTACAAAAATTGTATTGGAAGAATTGCATTGTGTGAAGAACACTCTAACTCCTCTTGCCACTGAGTATAGTACAACTCAAATCAAACCCATCAATAGTATTAAAAAAAATAAAACACAGTATAATTATTACTGGACAAAGAAAACCAGTTCCATCAGCATTAAGGTTTATGTTAAGGGCTAATAGCTGGCATGAAAAGACTTGATTAAAGTCTAAGCATTAGCAATGTAGTACAGCTAAAAATATGATGATAATGTATTCTTTTTTAGTTTTAAATAGTTGAGTATTGACATGATATGAATTTATGCATTTTCAAGCTATGATGTTACCTACATTCTAATTGATTCAATGTTTTCTAAGATTCTTCCAAATGATGCAGGTGATAAAAATGTTAAAATGTTCCAAATTTGGCAGTTTTGCCGCTCAGCTTTCTGGCCAGGTTCAGCGTGAGACACGGTGTTGTGCAAAAACGGCAGGCAATTTGTTAGCGGTAAATGTGAGTTACATAACACTGGCAGTTATATTTAGTGCAAGTGATGCAAACACATAATTATTAGTTATGAAACATTAACATTACCGATACAAAAACATTTACAAAAACAGTTCAAAAATGTTGCTTTATTATTACTATTTATTTATTAAAATGGAAAGACATTTTTAGTGAGCAAAAATATCAATCAATTGAATAAAATAGATAAAAACAAGATATGAAAAGAACGAAATACTGGTGTGCAAAATGTAAATGAATTAGATAAACAGTGAATTTGTTTAATATTGATAATTTGATTTTCTGGTTGTTTGATTTCAGTTGGTAAAGGTCCCAATTTAATTATAAGTTTTGATCTTGATTGAATAACCTTGACCCCAATACATCTCTAATTTCTTATGCTGATATTTTAATCTGTTTTAATATGGGAGCTAAAAATGTGATTTTGTAAGCCCCATAGCGCACTGTCTAAGATTACAATTGGTCGACCAAGATGGACCGTTTCTTCATTCATAACATTGAAGCCAAACATCTTTTAGCCTAAGATTTCTCAGGGTAAAATGCAGTCAGACTATGAACCTTTAACAATGAGTCTCTTTAAGAAATACACCAAAATAACAGAAAATGATTTCCATAGTTTGAATAAAACACAAACTTTAGAACCTAAAACTTAAAATGTATTAATAATGTTAAGATATTCAAAATAGCTAAGTGCTTTATCAAAATATAGCCAACTACATTATGCAGACATGCAGAAAGTTGTGGCATAAAATGTGCAAAAAATATTAATGTTATCAGTAACAATACTCTCATCCACCAAGGACACAGTTCAGTAACTTGCACATGCATATGCACTAGTTTCGACCCTTTGAACAATGCAGTTGAGACTATTGATGCTATGAGGTTGAAATGTTTCAAATGTTGTCAAAAATTTCAAAATTATGCACAGGCATGACCATATTTGGATTGAGCATGAAAAATGTATTCAAATGAGTCCAAACAAGCCTAGTCTCAGGTCAGTGGTTTTTGAGATGGCTTCCCAAATAACCTGCAGTCATAGGAAGCCATCTCAAAAACTGACTTATATGATTATGTGTTATAACCAACACAGAATCTACAAGGTTGAGAGAAGCAACTTTCATTCTCTAAAAATGAAGTGATCTTGTGTGTTCTAGGATATCACAAACCATTCTCCATTCTCAAAAACCAGGGTGTGTATATTTTACACACACCATTGAATGAGAGCTAATGAACTGTGCCATGTGAATTGAGAATGTATTGTTTTATGGTGTATAGGGTGCAACACCTAAAACAATACTTGTAATAAAATAAAAGCGATTAAAGCAAATCATCAAATCGTAACTGGAAACAACGTATTAGTTCAATGATATTATACATATTACAAGACAAATTAGTCATTAATCTTATGGTTATTTTTAAGTAACCATGGTAACACACACGCAAAGCTGCAAAAAATACATGTTAGTAGAATGACCAAATCAACAGGCAATGCATATTATCTTGGCATGCAAGACATCAAATGCTTATCATTTCATAACAACCCACGTCTACAAAAATCTGCTCATTCTACCAGGACAAAGTTTCTTGAAATCAGTATAAGTGAAATTAACCTCTTGGATATTTGAGTAGCTTTTGTAGTACCTAAATTCCAATTTGGTAAATAATTTTTTTCTAAAATTTTAATTTAGGACACTTTGTGCTGGGCTGTTAGGCAGTTAGCAAAATAGGTTCAAGAAATAGGACTGAACTTTGTGCCCAGGAGATGAAATGGTGTTACTAACACAAATGTTTGATAAGGCAAGCATCAATCGTTGGTCAAACAAATCAAAGCCGGTTAAAGCAATAACAGCACATTTTTTGAAGAGTGCCCCTAATTTTCAAAATTTGATATTTTTGCACAGTTATGTTGGTAATAGTCTAGGAAACTACACCTGCGAATGAGAATGCTCAAATATGCATATTAATCATAAAATAAGTGATTTTGTAACTAGAATTGGGATCCCAGACTGTACTTAAAGGCAGAGCTGGAAATGCTAAGTTTATGTCCGTCCATGATGAAATAGTGCCACCTCAAGAAAATGACCTCTAACTTGACTTGCCTGATGAGCGTAGATACGTACATGACGCTATTTCCCGGCTATTTTAAATTGGAAGGCCGTTTCCAGCAGCCGTTGAATTATTATCGGAGATCTCCGATATTAATTATCTAATTACAAAATTCCTTCGTTTGCGACACATAGACATTTTCGAGCTTAACCATTCACAGGTATAGTTTACTAGCCAGTTACTAATGCAACTGTGTAAAAATCTCAAAATGTTTGAAAAATTGGGGGCGCTCTTCAAAAAAAATGTGCTATTATTGCCTTAAATCAAGTTAGTTCTTGGGATGAAATACTTCAAACAAAACAGCAAACACTTCAATTTTAAAATGTATCTTGGTGTTATTGATGCATGTACCAACACTCTCAGTTATCACCTTTAAGGGTTAAAAGCTAATTTTTTACAAACCACTACAGAAATCCCATTTAAAGTCATTGTTATGACTATACTTAGAATCAGCATGAAAATTGCATTAAAATAAGTCCAAACAAGCCTAGTCTTAGGTCAGTGTTTTTATGAGATGGCTACAAGGCATTCGGGAAGCCATTTCAAAAGCCTCTTAACCATGTGTGTAATAGCCTGTACAGCATCTACTAGGGTTGACAGGCTTCAATTACACAAATTTTTTAATTTGAAAAGAAAAAATGAATAATTAATTTTAAACTTCGATCAACAAAAGAGTAGTTGCCTAGATATCCAATAGGAATAGTAACTGAGTAACTGAATACAAATACAAATGATAAGCAAATGATGTCAACAAAGGGTAGACACATATCTAGTACTTGCGCTGGTCTAGCTCAATCGTTTTAGAAAAACCAAAATTCTAACCTCAAATGTACAGGCATTTGCCAGACCTTTTCAGGTTTATTAGTCAAAATCCAGGCGACATTTTGATCACCTGATCACACAAATTGTGTAAAAGACTTACAAAATGTCATTCTAGACTTTGAAGTGTCTTCCTGTTGTTTTTTTTTTTAATTATTTTTATTCTCATTTTTGTGCAGGGTCTAGAAAGCAATCTCCCTTTTGCAATGTTTGTAAGTTGTGTGGTAATCTTAACAATTACAGCAAACATCTGAAGTCAAATTGCATCAATTTCTTGTCTTCTTCTGAATGCCAATTTTCACTCCAAAAGGTGAAAAACATTTAGAATTTGCTAATTTCAAATTAGAATTTGTTTAATTAACAAGTTTTGACTTTGTAATCACTCTATTTCAATAATCATGATCCACTCTCAACAAAATCGTGCAGCTTTGGGAGAAAATTATGCAAAACGATGACAAAACCAGAACAGTGTGTCTAACCTTAATTACACTACAGAATCATGTCCAATACTGCAAAATGGAGACTGCAGGGTTCAGCCCTGATCATTTATATCCGCCATTTGTGGATTTCAAAACCAAAGACGAATTTTTCTTCAATTTTTGGAGTCTTAAATCAATCCGTATCCAATTTTTCTTCAATTTTTGGAGTCTTAAATCAATCCGTATCCAATTATCTTTCATATAAAACATGTCAATGGCTTGTCTTTCACTTAATTTTCTTCTCATGACTATTTTTGTGAGCACCTGAAAAACAATAGCTTCACGGTCGCCATCTTGGATTTTTGGCCTAATTTTCATTAATTTGCAAGTTTTGTTGCATTTTGAAACCATGGACAAATTTTTTCTTCAAATTTTTCAGCCCACAAGTAATTCTATAACAATAATCTTTCACATAATGCAAGTTAAGTGCTTGTCTTCGACTTAGTTATTATTTTTTGAATAAATGATTGAGCCGTCTATGTACTCCAAACCCTGTGAGACCTAAATAAATACCACACCCAAATATAGAATTAATGTTATATGTTTTACTTTCACTATAAATATTTTTTGAAAAGGAAAACAAATGTTTTGTTTTTCAGACCACGTATGAAAAATATTTAAAGATCAGATGTGAATGTTATGTTTTATTTCTTTCTGATCACAACTGGAATTTTTAAGATAAACCAGGTTGAGATTAACAAATATATACATCCTTGTCTACCTGGAGAACTAAGTAGTTTAAATCTCAAAACAAATATAATCGTATATGTTAAATATACAGTTCTGATGCTATCCGCTAGGAAAGCGAAGGACACCTTTCGAACCTAACACCTATAGATGATATCTATCGCTCTTCTACCAACCCTGCTTGATAGCTCAGTCGGTTAGAGCGTCGTGCATGTAATACGAAGGTCGCCGGTTCGAATCCGGCCAAGCGCACATGGGGTTTTTCAACACTATCGTGCGCTGGCCATCTCCAGTGAAAGATTAATAAATATATACAACCATGTTGAGAGTTGCAAATTTTGGTAATAATGTAATCCTCAGTCACAAATACTTTGATTTTTCTAGAAGTTCTTTTTTGGTATCAAATTTTGCTGAAAAGACAAAAGATCCCCCTAGTGAACTGTATGATCAAATTTTAAAGACACCTTCAAAATCCTATATGTAAATGACCTATTTTTCTCTATTTTAAATGGAGAAATTAAGTATTTGCACTCTAATTCAGTTTATCCCTAAAAAACCCACCCAACAGCTAAAGTAATAGGAATGATGTGGTTTGAAACAATAAAAATAATTTTCTATATTGACAACTAACAAGGGGAAGTTGTAAATATATACCACCACAGTTGGACATGATTTCTGCAAATAGTTAGTGTTTGAGTGCTATTAGTGACATGTGATTATTAAAAGCAAAGCGCACCATAGGCCGAGTATTGCTGCCACATGTGGGGCGCCCCCGTTGCGGCCCAGTTTGGATAGAGGAACTGGCTTTTGTCCAGCGTATCGGTCAAAGAGCCCTTGCCATTACAGCATGTGGTGGTCATACACCCCCGGTTGTTACCATGGTGAGTACACTTGGTCTCCTGACATGTGTGCGGCGGCCATGTTTGATCTGTCCAGACTTGGTGGTTGCTGCTTTGATTGGTGTTGAGTTGGCCTCCCAGGCATGGCCTACAAGAATAAAGCAAAATATATTTAGTAAGAATATCAATTGTTGCTCGTTCGTTCGTTTGTGTACGTCATTGGTGATGGCTTTAGGTGTCAGGAATAGTTGGGCTGTTTAAGCTGATCTGGGGCTGCATGTATCCATGATACGGACGCTCCTAACATGGCCCACTTTGAGGCTGGGGGAGGATTTCGAACAGTCGGGGTTTTCATCCTACTGCGTATTGAAGTTATTTTTAGGTTGAAGCGCTCGCGCCATACCGCATTTTGCTATGTTCGCGTGCGCGCGCCTGCCAACGTATGATCGTTGCATTCAGCGGGTTGTTCAAAATTTCTGGAAAAAGGATGCTGACATTACTGCCAGCATTTACCAAACTTGAAAAGTATGTTGTCATCAGCTCACAGACATTGCTATTGTATAATGTGCTAATCCTGGCTAATCCATCTTTCACTTGCCAGATCAATATCTTACTACAAGCCTAAGTAAAATGCCTGAATCCCGGTCTGAATGCTTTTGAATTGTGTCGCAAAACATGCTAGATACAGTGTAAATTCTGTCGGGGATGTGAACACCTTGCTTTTCTGTTCCAGAAATTGCCACAAACTGCCACCTCCCCCCCTGGAACTCTTCCTGATTTTACTGTTTTTACAGAATGTAAACATCCAAATTGTATTCAAACTCCTGGATGTGATTCCAGTAAGGGTCCTTTTCATTATGTCAATTTTTTTATGCCATTATGTCCCTTTAACCCCCTGGAGTCTACTGCATTTCTTACAGTGATTGTGATTGGTTGGTTACTCAATTTGTTCATTTGGGTTACCAATTACAGCAGCTTTTCTAAAATATTTCACTCCACTCTTTCTGAGGGATACCATCATTCTAACAATATACCTGATTGGTTCAATAAACGGCATCACCACCTTTTTAACCAATAGGCCGGTAGTTCCCAGGGGGTTAAGACGGGTCATTCTGGCATTTAGGTCCACTTTGTATGACACTGTCACATGTCACTTTGATTGTCAATACACTATGAGTTAGTAAAATCTCAATTCCCTTGGCACAGTTCAATAGCTTTCATTCACCACCCCCTGGTTTTGGGGCATGATATACGATACCCAGATCACACAGGGTTAGTTCATGTCAATGTATGTACAACCCACCGAACTGTGTCCTTGGTGGATGAGCATATTTTAACTCATAGTGATAAGGTCAAGAAAAAAATCCAACACTATTTCTGGAGCAGGTTTGATTGGTTGGAGGTTTGTTTGTTTGTTGGTTGGTTTTTCTTTGTTTTTTTTTACTAATAATAATCTAATGTTTTACTCTGTGAATAAATTATAAAAACCGTATTACTATAGTCAGGCACAGAATTAGCCACCCAAATGCACGTATGTCAAGGTTTGTTAATCAGCGTGGCGTGGACTGTGATTGGTTTGAATGTGTAGTATGGGCGGGGCATGTTCAAACAAAAGTGTTTTGAACTCACAGATGCAATAATTCATGTAAGTAAACTTCTGTTTCAATAAAGTATAAATGTTCACAGATTATTCTTCACGGCCAATATTTGTTCTGCACCGTCAAATTACGTCAGACGTGCAATTGGTCGCCTTATTCTGTCCCCGACTATAGTATTATTATTAACAATGCCAAATTCTGCAACTTTAAAAACAAGCATTTGTATTCTTTTGAAGAGGAAAAAGGTTTTTTTGGGGGGGATATAAAATTTGGGTTGGGCAATGCGGCCCTTTCATGGCAAAAGGGCGTAACTTGAGTTACACCCTTTTGCCATGAAAAGGCCGAATGACCAAAGTGGGTTTTTACATAACACTTGGCTGATTTTCACAAAGCTTGACTCACTAAGATTGGTCTTAGTACTGTGTAAAGTGTCATACATTAGGTATTGTATAGTGTGTGTGCGTCGGCCTAAGATGCATCTTAGCGGTTGTAGCCCTGCTATCTTTATTCATCAATTATAACCTATTCTTATTCAGTGGGCGGGGTTTAGTAAGCAACCTCGCAATATCATTGGTTGTTGCCTATCTTATATGAGACGATATTAGATAGTGCGTCGTCGCGCAAGTGTTTACGCACGCGTGTATAAGGTTACGCAGTGCACGTAGCTAGTACGGGTCGGTTCATTTTTTACAACGGGGGAAATATTTTTGCCCTTTTAACTAATATTATTGAAATAAAAATATTTTCGGTGATTAAAACAACCAAAGCTAAATAAGAATGAGAATAAAAGATGGATTTGTTGTTTTGCCTATCTAATATCGTGTCATATTGGATGGGCAAAACAACCAATCCTATCTTTTATTCTCTAATAGTTATACCACAACCGGATTTATGCTGCCAGATGTAATCCTCACTATGAGTTACAATATGCTCATCCTCCAAGGACACAGTTCAGTGGGTTGTACTTGTACATGCATTGACATGAACTGACCTTGTGTGCTCTGGGCATCATATATCATACCCAAAAACCTGGGGGTGTATTTTCTAAATACAGTGATGAATGGAAGTTACTGAACTGTGCCATGGGAGTTGAGACAACTCTAGCTCATAGTGCCTGTTCAATAATCCCATAGAGGATCTGTTAAAGGTGCAACGAGAGATTTCAAATAACAGGTGTCCCGAAAAAATGCGAAAATTCTGATTTTGGCACTGGTGTAAAGCTTTATATCAATAATATCCCAATCTGTAAGGATTAAGCTGAGAACTGTTTCTTTGGTACAAAAATTGTGAAATTTCTAATTTCGTATAGGAGCAAATACGAAATTCAGCCTATGTTTTCTAAGCAGATAGAAATCACCTTTTGTTTTCATTTTAAGTTATTTCTGTAACCAAATAAAAGGTAAGGAATCTATTGAGCATCTAATCTATATGAAATCACTACATATCACAGAAAATATGGATGACTTGAAATTTCTCGTTGCACTTTTAAAGAGTGTAAATTAATTCAAATTGGCAAAATACAATATTTTTCTACTTACATATTTTGAACAGCTGCATTGTCTCTACTGATTGTAGCTGTAATCAGAAAAAAAATACATATTACTGATTATAAATACATATCAAAACAACAAAAGAATACATTACTGCAGGGGAGGGCGGCCATGATATCCCAATTTCAGACGTCGCCATTGGTTTAACACGTAAAAGCAAAATCTTGACGAAAAATTCTGAATTTTTTTATATGTTGTCAAGGAATATTTTCTTATTCACAAAACAGTTGGAGTTGGAAAGGACATAAACTCCCTGGAAGAGTTAGAGTTATTTCTGAATGTTATTGCTAGTGCTAAATGAACTGAGGATTGGCCCGCCATAATTAGTACTGATAATAATTATGTATCAATAAAATCAATCAATCATTAATTCAATCAATCAATCATCACCATCATCATCTTAATTATTTTTCATACCTTTATTGGTAGGTGATGCCTGTTTTGGTTTATTATATCTTCTGTATGCCAGCACCATGCCGATTATGAAGAGAAATGCTAGACCGATACCAATGACGACGACAACCCATTTCTTCTCCAGGATGCTATCGAACATTCTTAACGATGCCGCATCCATGTCATCTGCTGAAAAAATCAAATCACATGCAAACATGCATTTTTTGAGCATCTCATTTGAAAAATAATAAATATAAGGTTTAAGGTTACAGCTAGGACTAGACAATTAGGATTAGATTTCAGAAGAGTAATACTAGATGAAGTTGAAATAAAACAACATTGCAAAGAGCAATGATATAATAGACCAGTTAACAGCAATGTTTGTAAACATGTTAGGGCCTGGTATCTTGAAATAGGTCGACCTGACTGTTACACACTGGGCAATTGTATCTGTTAGAGTTTTATACTATGGGCCATAACGATTCACAGGCAACAAAAGAAGTGACATAGGATGTTAACTGGTCTATTGAATTATGTGAAAATGGTCTGTACATCCAACTACCTCATGATTTATCGTAAAAATGTTCATGCAATGAGAGAGGTAAAGAGCTTACCTCAAGAGGCTGTTTTGAACCAATCCCATAATGCATTGCAATTTGCCTATACTGAGCTGTACAAAACTCATGTTAGAGGACCACAAAACATTTCATGATCATGCTAAAAATTCCCTAAGCACTAACACTTTGGGGGCAAAAACAAGTGTAAAAGTCAGGGTTTTTATGTGTTAAGAATAGGATTTTGGTGGGATCACATGACATTATTGAGGTGAAATTTCTCAAAACTGGTGCATTGTGGGATTGACTCAATACACCCTCTGAGCTTACCTGGAGGCAAGACCACATAGAGTACTTTATTGGGTAAAAAAAAAAAAAAAAAAAATGAGCATCTCATTTGAAAAATAATAAATATAAGGTTTAAGGTTACAGCTAGGACTAGACAATTAGGATTAGATTTCAGAAGAGTAATATTAGATGAAGTTGAAATAAAACAACATTGCAAAGAGCAATGATATAATAGACCAGTTAACAGCAATGTATCTTGAAAAAGGTCGACCTGACTGTTACACACTGGGCAATTGTATCTGTTAGAGTTTTATACTATGGGCCATAATGATTCGCAGGCAACAAAAGAAGTGACGTAGGATGTTAACTGGTCTATTGAATTATGTGAAAATGGTCTGTACATCCAACTTCCTCATGATTTACTGTAGAAATTTCCATGCAATGAGAGAGGTAAAGAGCTTACCTCAGAGGGTGTTTGAACCAATCCCATAATGCATTGCAATTTGCCTATACTGTACTGTACAAAACTCATGTCAGTACTTAGGGATAAAAAGTGTACAAGAAGCTAGAGGACCACGAAACATTAATTTTCATGATCATGCTAAAAATTCCCTAAGTACTAACACTTTGGGGGCAAAAACGAGTGTAAAAGTCAGGGTTTTTATGTGTTAAGAATAGGATTTTGGTGGGATCACATGACGTTATTGAGGTGAAATTTCCCAAAACTGGTGCATTGTGGGATTGACTCAATACACCCTCTGAGCTTACCTGGAGGCAAGACCACATAGAGTACTTTATTGGGTGGCCCGGTCCCCACACTGGTAAACACCGCCACCTGCACCCGGTACATTTTGTCCGGCATCAGTCCGTCCACTGTGAGATCTAAGCTGGTGTTATCGGCCGTTCTATTCTGGTGCTGACTGGAGGTGTTGCCTAGGCAGTAGACGTGGTATCCAAGGAGGATGCCTGGGATGCTGGATGGGGGCGCTGGCAACCAGCTGATGTAGATGGATGTGGAGTTGTGACTCTTGGCTTCTACTTTGGCTGGAGGTGCTTTAGGTACTAAGAAGCAAATGAAAACGGAACGATTAGAACAGGGTTGCAATATGTTAGCACTAAAATTTCAACGCCTCTCTGACTTGATGCAGATGTTGGGTTTCGAAGAAGCAGTGGACCAGTTGGCAAAGTCGAATGGTGTACATTGGTATGGACACGTGCTGAGCAAGGACAACGAGCATGTTTTAAGAAGGGCCAATGAGCTTTAGGTGGGCGGTTCGAGGAGGAGGGGATGACCAAAGAAGACATGGAAGAAGCAAGTGGAGGAGGTGATTAGGAGGGTTGGGTTGAAGACGGATGATGCACTGAATCGGGTGAAGTGAAGGAGGGTGTAAGGGTGATAAAAATTTGGTTTTACTACTACTACTACTACTCTCTGGTACCACTTAAGACTAAATAAAAACAATTCGCAAAATATTGGCAAAATTTGGTAACCTTTTTATGGGTTGGCTATTTGTTGATTCCACTTTACTGTGATCATGATAATTTAGCAGTCTTTACAGTATAAAGTTTTTTGAAATGTTAGGAATATCTAAAATTTTTTATTTCTTTCTCAAACAATATAAACCACTTTTATCCCCAAACTGGATTAAATAGGGTTATTACACCTTAGAGATGGTTTTTTGATCAATATTTTGTGCCACATTTCTTTATCCTGTCTGATTTGAACCTGAATTTGATGTTATCACGCCTCTTTGTGGTCAGAGTATTGAATTGTATGTTTACTTCATCTTGCAGTATAAAATAAGTTTTGATGTCATTTTCAAATTTAGATCAGAAAAGTACACTAACCATCCTCTCCCGTTCTGATGTGGACTTCATCACTGAATTTGCCCGTGACTCTGTCATTGAATGGCTGAACTTGTATGGTATAAACAGTCCAAGGGGCCAGTGAGGAAAGGAGGGCGTTTGTCTCGCGCAATCCGTACTGACATTGTCCAACGGAAATCCTCGTGTTCCTTGGGCCCGGCATGATCTGACGTGGTAAACCATCTCTTTATGGCAACCGTGGCGTTCAATCTTAAAGTAGGAATGATCAAAGGAAACGATCAGTTCCCTGTGTCAAAATCTAGAGTGTAGGTAAAAATCAGTATTTTACACAGCCCCTTTCATTACATTCATTCACTGCCACTAGGAATCAGCAGAATCATATTTGTTTCATCTAGGGGGCCACTGGTTAGGCATTCAAACCTATCCACTATAGATTGTGATATTCCCTAACAGCCCCCCCAGATTTTTGTTTGGGTCAACGAGGCAATTTTGAGATTAAGTATCTTGCCAGGGACACAAACATGTTTGACTGCAGCAGGGCTCGGACTCACACAATTTACAATGTCTTAGGATCATGATGTCCTCTTTATCTGTTATACCCATGGACCTAAAATATAAGCGAGACTGTCCATATTCTCGTCTCCCGAAACAGCGTAACCAAATTGAGGTGCCCAAAAGTATTATAATGAGTATACGCACTTCATTATCATAGTTTTTGGGCACCACCATTTTGGGTTTACGTATCGTATTTGGAAAGTCCTTATGGGTCCTATTTAATGAGAAACGCGAGTATTTTACGTTCTTCACACTTAGTGAGTGAAAACAACAACAACACTGAATGCCACATGCTACTCACTGACTCAAATAATCTCTTTTCCTAAGCAAAATTAACAGGGTCATCGGAGAATTTTTTGTGCAATAGAGATGCAGGAATCTTTTTAGAGGCATGTTTCCTTCAATCGTGGTTTTTTTCGCATATATGCAGAAAAAAAATCGCTGATAGCAACAAAATTGAACACTGGGGAAATGCACACTGAAACATAACGCGTGTACGCACCATTTTTTATAGTGGTGTGCTTGCGCCTCACAGTGACGACCCGCGAGTGCTTACGCAGCAAACAACACGGCGCTCTGTGTGTGAGACAATCGGTACGGGCTTGGGCTATTCCACAATAAACGCGATTCCCCTCTTGGTTTATATTCTATCTCTATGGTTACACCCAATGCGCTTGTCAAGTAAAGCACTTGCACCAACCGGGACTAATGGTGAACCGACCTGAATGTAAATTCTTTTACTTTGTAATCACTACCTAGCTACAAAGCACCAGGTTTAACGGTTCTTAAATTCCAAACTTAACCAGCCATGACACCCTTGAGAGTGGTAATGGTCCATAAACCTGGACTGCACTTATGGCTGATCCCACACGTTTCCGAGCTTCCCCTTCAGGATATCTTTTTTTTAGGTTGAATGGCCCACCAGACCAGGCTCTCTCCCTGAAAATTAAAGAATTGAAATCCTCCATTATGCGAAAATTTTTGGTATTTTAAATTTTTAAAAAGGATTAAGCACCTTTGGTTTTTGCATACAGTTCAGTTAAAAATGTTTGGGAGTTTTTTGTAACCTGACCCATCTGACACACACTTTGTTTCTTACAATCACTTTTTTCTGACACACTTATGAATCGGAAACCTTAATTGAAAAACCTGGTGCTTTATTCCGTGAGGTTGGTCTGAAGTCATAAGTGTGTCAAAAAAGTGTGTCAGAAAAACGTGTGTCAGAAAAAGTGTGGCAATGGGTCAGGTATGACAAAAACTCCCATAAATTATTTCATTGAACAATGTTTTAATTCCAAAATTTCACTAGCGGATAATATTCTGCTTTTCACACAGGAACATGTATAAGTCTTTAAACAACAAGATAACAAGTTTGCACTTTCTGATACGGAGAAAAATTTTGACAAGTTATAAATTTCTGATGGGAAGATGAAATCTGTACATAAATTACACTGGCCCCCAGACAGAAATACAACAAAATATATTTTAGCATTTTAGGTGCTTATCTGCCAGAAGGACATTTATTGCCTCCTTAGAAAACTATCACACAAATCTCATTGATAATAAGATTTTTATCAACTTAGTTTCCATCAAAATTACATACAACGTAATAGCTCATAATAGCTATACTAAAACTCTTTGCCAAGCAAGAATACCCTTCAAAGTTACATTATAGCATGACACTACATGAAGCAAACAAGGCGAACTCGTATTTACGCGATGCGTAAAATATGTCCCCGCCGAATGTCGCGATCACTAACATGCGATAAATGCCACTACAACACCCCACCCCCTAACCAAAACCCAGCAAGGAATGAAAACTAAACTGACATTTTTTGACCCGCAGCTTATACGGCAAGGGGCATAAATCCTGAAATTTTGGTAATAGTACTGTCACGAACTCTGACGTCACAAACCGTAGAATATCTAATTACTCACCGAGGTATACCAGCGACTTATTTCTCAGTCCCGCCAAGACCGGGATTCGAACCCGGGACCCCTCGGTCGAGCGCGCAGTGAATACAGCTAAAGAGGAATTCCCCGTTAGGTCTATTGACACTAACGTGCTTATACCTCGTGACAGTACTATCATGAAAAAATTCTAAAGGTGACTTAACATTGTCTCGTTTGATGTAGGATATGTTTGAATGCGGTTATTATAGACAAGCTATATAACCATTATTACATACAATTCTTATCCCCATTAGCACTACCTGCTAATTGACAACAAGCATTTCAATTGGTTATTGAAATGAATATATGATGTAATGATTAAATTCAGAGGGTGTAGGACTCTCAGGTTTTTTTAGGTTTACGTCTTAGAATACATATGATGATCTTATTAAATGCTTGCTCACCAGCACCCATCGTCCTGACAGCGACCGGCTCCGAGTCTGGTCCCTCGATTTTCCCATGAAACGGCTGTACGATAACCAGGTACTCTTTGTCAGGCTCCAAGCCGGTCAGAATACGGTTACTGGTGGAGCCCGTCACTACCTCCATGCTACTGAAACTGTGGTCGCTGTAGCGGGGCTTGTACTTGACAAAGTACCCCTCCACGGCGCCCCCATTCTGCATCACCTAAAACAGAAAAAAGCTGGTATTTAGTAACTGTCTTCCACAGCTGTTTGAAAGTCTAATTTATTATGACAAAACCAGAATAAAACAAATAATATAAAAGAGACACAGTTTGAACAACTGATTTGGAGCATTTATTCCACTAAAAAAAAAAAAAAAAAAAAAACACCCCACCCCCAACCAAAACCCAGCAAGGAATGAAAACTAAACTGACATTTTTTGACCCGCAGCTTATACGGCAAGCGGCATAAATCCCGAAATTTCGGTATTAGTACTATCATGAAAAAATTCTAAAGGTGACTAAACATTGTCTCGTTTGATGTAGGATATGTTTGAATGTGGTGATTATAGACAAGCTATATAACCGTTATTACATACAATTCTTATCCCCATTAGCACTACCTGCTAATTGATAAGAAGCATTTCAATTGGTCATTGAAATGAATATATGATGTAATAAGCCAATCAGAAATGCTGTTTGAAAGGCAGGTGGTGCTCAGGGGGTAAGGCAATGATTAAATTCAGAGGGTGTAGGACTCTCAGGTTTTTTTAGGTTTACGTCTTAGAATACATATGATGATCTTATTAAATGCTTGCTCACCAGCACCCATCGTCCTGACAGCGACCGGCTCCGAGTCTGGTCCCTCGATTTTCCCATGAAACGGCTGTACGATAACCAGGTACTCTTTGTCAGGCTCCAAGCCGGTCAGAATACGGTTACTGGTGGAGCCCGTCACTACCTCCATGCTACTGAAACTGTGGTCGCTGTAGCGGGGCTTGTACTTGACAAAGTACCCCTCCACGGCGCCCCCATTCTGCATCACCTAAAACAGAAAAAAGCTGGTATTTAGTAACTGTCTTCCACAGCTGTTTGAAAGTCTAATTTATTATGACATAAACCAGATAAAACAAATAATATAAAAAAGAGACACAGTGTGAACAACTGATTGGAGCTTATTCCACTAGCTACATTGTGCTAATTTATGAAATTTCACATGCACGCAACATGATGTTTATAAAAAATCTAGGTTGACACAGATTGAGACAATAAGAGATTGGGCCATAGAGGCAGTTTTTTTAACATGATTTTTTTTTTTCACATACATATGGACATTTGAATGTGCTACATTTCTAGTCCCTAAATTCAGTTTACACAGATCTAATGAAGAATTGGCAATAGAGGGCACTATAACATAAGAGATGGACATTTTTGCACATACATTGGACACCATATGTTGCTCATTTCGTAGTCCCTAAAATTCTAGTTTTACACAGATTCTTAATATGAAGATTGGCAACGAGGGCACTATAACATAAGGGGTGACATTGTTGCACATACATTTGGACATCCATATTGTTGGCTTCATTTTCAGTCTCTAAAAATATAGTTTTACTCGGATCTAATGAAGATTGGCAATAAAGGGCACTATAACCTAAGGGGTGAGACATTGTGTGCACATACATTTGGACATCCATATGTTGTCATGTCATGTTGCCTTCCAAAATATGTAGGCACGGGACAGCAAACTATGAGCCAGTGGTAGATTAGCAAACTTACCTCATAGTGAACACCTCGTATGTGTCCAGCAAAGAAGAGAATCAAACCACCTCCCACCACAAGCTTGACAGCTGATTGGCTGAGGGCTTGAGCACTCGTAATGCGTGGCCTGGTGTTGGCTAGTATCTGCTCGATAGGATGTTCTGTGTGTTACTCTGCAACGTCTAAGAAGAAAGTTGGAAAAGGTGATATCAAATTGGAAACAAAAATCTTTGGGAAGTGAAAGATAGAGATATTCCGAACTGACACAGTAGTTTTTGTGAAGAATTTTCAAGAAGTAATTTCTTTCAACCTTGGTAGATTCTGTTTAAGTTATAAGTTTACCTGTTTTAAGAGATGGCTTCCCAAATGTTCTATGTCATTTGGGAAGCCTCTAAAAAGAACATTGGCCCAAGACTAGGCTTGTTTGTACTCATTTAATGCATTTGTCGTATTCGGAGTGGCCATGAAAAGCTTTTCCAATTTAATAAAAAAATATCGAAAGTAGGTTATAATTTAAAGACACTACGGAATTAACATCAATAACTTATACATGTTATGACTGGGCTGCCTTCACTGGTGCAAAGTATATTCACATACATCTATTGTTCATCTTCATCAGCAAAGTCACAACAGAATGTTCTTATGAATAACCAAATGCATTGCAGTCAATGAACATTGCTTAATTATCAGCTCATCTTTGTGCAGATCTTAATCTTCATCCATACGATCTAAATGAAGAGTCGACTACCAATTGTGGATACGGGATCCGATAGCGGACTGGGGTCCATATGGCTTTGTTATTTGACGCTCGACAAGGAATAAGTCGTGTTCCCGCGTGTAGATTCTGTACGTAGTACTGTGCCTTGGACATTCCTGGATACTATATGCCAACCTGGAAAAGAGAGGCATGTGATTGGGTAAGTACCGTTTTTTGATAGTACGTAGTTTCCACCCTCATTCTGAAGTACATTTCATCAAAAAAAAAAAAAAAAAAAACTGAAAAGATGGCCTGGATCTCTGAAGAGATTCCATTTAGAATATAAGAGTACAGCAACAGTTAACAGGCCATAAGAAATCACAAAGCTTTCGAACTATAAGTTCATCATCAGTGTGTTGTGAGTTGAGTCTATGGTGTGACTGTGGTGTCACACCATAGACTCAACTCACAACACACTGATGATGAACTTATAGTTCGAAAGCTTTGTGATTTCTTATGGCCTGTTAACTGTTGCTGTACTCTTACCATCAATAACTTATACATGTTATGATCTGGACTGCCGTTAACTGGTGCAAAGTATATTCACATACATCTATGGCTCATCTTCATCAACCAAAAGTCCACAACAGAAATGTTATTCAGAAAATAACCCAAATGCATTCAAGTCATGAACATGATTGCTTAATTATCAGCTCATCTTTGTGCAGATCTTAATCTTCATCCATACGACTATGTAAATTGAAGGAGACGACTTACCAATTGTGGATATGGGATCCGATAGCGGACTTGGAGGTCCTATGGCTTTGTTATTGACAGCTCTAACAAGGAACAAGTAAGTGTTCTCTGCTTGTAGATTCTGTACATAGTAGCTGGTGCCTTGGACATTCCTGGATACTATATGCCAACCTGGAAAAGAGAGGCATGTGATTGGGTAAGTACCGTTTTTTGATAGTACGTAGTTTCCACCCTCATTCTGAAGTAGATTTCGTCTTTAGTACGTAGTTTCCACCCTCATTCTGAAGTAGATTTCATCTTTTGTGATGTAACTAACCATGCATTAATGACTAAAATGTAACTTTAGTGATTTTTTAGCAAAAAAAAATGAACAAAATTGTCATGAAAACTGAACCAATTTGCCATCAGTGTATTGGCGGCAGCCATATTTGATTTGCTGCCATCATTAGGCGCCCTCTGACCCTACACATGACCTTGTTCAAAATATTCTATTCGTTTCAGAAAACAAATCCACCAAAAAACTATTTTATCAATGAATTTATGAAACTGAATCATTTTTATTGACATGTTATTTTTTTATACTGAAATATGGAAAAAGAGTGAAAAAAATTGTAGAATCATGTCTGAGTGAAGTCGAAAGCCTTGAGAGTGTCGAACCAGAAACAGTGTCTTCTGCTGAATCTCTGACACTTTGCCGTGTTCTAGTCTTAAATGTATGTTTATCACAAACTTTAAGACGTCACTAGAAACATTCTTGAGATGGAATATAAGATTAAATATGGAATTTCGTATTGGAAAATACATATCATTTGAATTCAAGGCTGGAAGGTTTGTTGTTTGAAGAAAATAGGTTTCCGAATTTCGCAGTCAGTGTAGGCCAATTTTTTGGCATGGGATAATAAACGGATCTTTAGAATTTTCTGAAATTTTCCTAAAACTTAGGGGTGGGATTTTACTCGAGCATGGGACTATAATCGGGTCAGTATGGTAATTGGTGGAGAGGAAAGAAATGCTCTTCCTGAAAATTGGCAATCAGGCAGGCGGGTGGTTCCAGAAGGTGCCACCCTTGTCTGACATACTTTTCTGACACCCTATGAATTCGGAACCTTAACGGACCTTAACCGAATAAACCACATGGTTTATGTGGTTTAATTTTCGTTCAGGTTTCCGAATTCATAGGGTGCAGAAAGTATGGTCAGAAAAGGGTGTCCCTTATGGCAAGGCCCCAATCAGGCAGAGGTTTATTCTGTGTTGGCTGTAGGTCATCAATCTGTCTCAAGTACATGTATAGTTTTTTGTTGCTCTACTCTATTCTAATTCATGTTTCCTATTAAAGGTACAACAAGAGATTTCACAAAACAGGTGTCCCTAAAAATGTGAAAATTCTGATTTTTGCACTAATGTGCAGCTTTCTATCAAAAATATCCCCATGTGAAATGATTAAGTTGAGAATTATTTCTTTGGAAACAAAAATACATCCGTGTTTGTGATTTTGGTTTTAGGCAAGGAAATCATAAATTTTAGACCAATTTGATACACATCCACACCGTTCCCATATTTCATTTGAAATTTGCTGTTGAAGTAACTGTGCTTCGTTGCCCCAACATTGGGTCCACACGAAACATGGGATACGCGCTATACACAACAAAGTTTGAATTACTTGCGCTGTAAGCCCTTTGATTTGTTTGGACCTACTGCTGGGATAACAAAACCTCTTATGTGACACTTCTACCGCAAATTGGACAAAATCTATGAAAAATATTTCCTGTAGGGATGAAATTGCTACCTGACCTGTATACAGACAGACCACCCTCATACATGGGTGTGGCCATTTTGTGACCCACTGACACACATGACTCTTGAATGAATTCTACGGAATAAAGTGCACTTTATTCCGTAAGTCTGCTGAATTCACTCAGGGTACTTGTTGGAGTGGGTCACCAAAATGGCCACACCCCTCATACATGGATGTTGTAGTCAGTTTTACAAAGGGTAGCGTGAAAATCCACAAATGTTGAGATAGATCTTGTTTAAACACTGGAGGATGCGCATGCACTGGAGCACGTGCCTCCGAGAGACTGGAAGTAGGATCCATAGGTATATAAAATTTTGCCGAAAAAGGGACCCAAAGCTATACCAAAGATGCCGATTATGGGCCAAATTTAACATAAATTTCCCGATTTTCCCTCAAAATTTTGACATTTTTAGCAAATTTGGAAATTTTGGCTTCAGATTCAAGAAATTGAACTAATTTTCTAACAATTTTTTGAAAATTTTGGCTTCAGATTAAGGAAATTGAAGTAATTTTCCAAAAAATGTTAGACAAATATAAATTGTATATGTAAATATACCGTTCTGATGCTATCCGCTAGGAAAGCGATGGACACCTTTCGAACCTAACACCTATAGATGATATCTATCGCTCCTCTACCAACCCAGTCTTGTGGCTCAGTTGGTTAGAGCGCCGTCACTAGTAATACGGAGGTCGCCAGTTCGAATCCGGCCAAGCGCATATGGGTTTTTTCAACACTTGTGTGCGCTGGCCATCTCCAGGGAAAGATTAATAAATACCCATCCTTGTCTACCTGGAGAACTAAGTAGTTAAAATTTCAAAAAAGCGACCCATTACTAAACCAAAATTGGCATGAAAAACGGGGTCATTCATATACCAGAAGGCTAAAAATGACACCCATATTTGCAGGATGTACCCCCAAACCTTACCTCTGTCTGTGTCCACATTATGGAATTCCACCTGGTAATGCGTAACACCTTTTTTCCTGTCTGGTTCAGCCCATGTTAGTCTGACGGTATGGAGGGAAATGTTGCTTGCTACCGGTTGACCGGGAGTGTTGGGGAACTCGGACCTCTCTGGGGTTTGCTGTATGAGTGAATCGTCTTGGCTTTCTGAACCTGTAACATAAGGAGTTGCATGGGAATTCAGTGGTGTTACCAGACATTTTCAAGGGGGAGAGAACATTATAATTTGGGGGAGCATTATCACATTTTGCAAAGGTGAACATGGTATACCATTAATACTATCAATTTATTACCTTTCCTGATCTCGTTTGGGGGCAGGAGGGGAAGCTGGAGGGGGCACAAGGATTTTGAAGGGGGCTTACTTCACTAGTTCACTTAAGATTAACCTGAACCTTTGTAAATAGTAGGGCCTTGGTCTTTATTCAAGAACATGTTGAATTGAAATTTAGGTTGAAATTAGAAATCATCCAATATGGCTCTATCCAATTTGTCACCAAATCTCCTTACCTATTATATTCAATGTGGCTCCCCACTGGGTCTCGCCATTCTCGTTTCTCGCCCTACACTTGTAGAGACCGGAGTCCCTCGGACGTAGACTGGCAATCTGCAGTGTTCCTGATTCGAGTATACTGTATCTAGATTTAGGGAATGTCACAATAACCACAGAAAACTGATAATAATCATGGAAAAAATACACATGATGTTTAGTTATTAGTGAACCACACACTGCTAGTTGGTTAGTTAGTCATTCCCATGCTTATCATGCATATTAGTATTACAACCTTAGTAGATTCTGGAAAGGTTACCACACGCAAGTCAGTGGGTTTTGCAGATGGCTTCTAGTCATTTGAGAAGCCATCTCAAAAACCACTGACCTAAGACTAGGCTTGTTTGGACTCATTTGAATGCATTTTTCATGCATATATATGTAATATTTAAAAATGTGGAATAGTTCGTAATAAAAATGCATAATTCTGACATATTTGATCAAATTTGAAACATTGTGCGAATATTTTTTATTCAAATTTGAAATGTTTTGTACTATAAGAAAACTATAGTTTTCATTGTAGAATTAAAACCAAATTGTCCAGTTTTTTGATAAAATTTGAAAAAATTTTGTACTCTGAAGCAGCTAACAGTTCATTTGTAGACTTACACCAAAGTGTCAAGTTTTAGTATGAACTTTATCTTCAATAAGTTTGCTGATAAATCAGCCCAGATACCCGAAATACAACCAAAGCCAAATTCATTTGGATAACATACATAACATATAATATTTTCATGTACTGATATTTCTGCAGTTTCAAGTATCACTGTCAATTTTGTGTGGTCTTAAGTGTGCAGTTATTGGCATCTAACATATATAGTAAAATACAGAATAAACTGATTTATTTTAATTAATATCTTTGGACTTATTATTTTCACAGCAAATTTTTTCTACAAAATGAGTGAAAATAAATCCAGAGTAAATATTTTGGCTTTTACAATATACCAATACTAGCTTATCATTTTCTAACATGTATTTTGTATCCTGAATTTCTTTGCATATTACATAACAAAATTCTAAAAGAATCATCATGAGTTTGTTTCTTTTTTTTTATTCAAAGCAAATGTATTGTATTTCTGGTATTCAAGCTCTGTATTCAAACTAACTGCCCCAAAGAGATGGAGTCATTTCCACCACATGATTTATATAAGTTAATTGTATAGCTGCTAACAACTATATTAAAGTAATAATAGCACATTTTTTTTAAGAGCGCCCCCAATTCTAAAAAAAAATTGAGATTTTTACACGGTTGCATTGGTAACTGGCTAGTAAACTATACCTGTGAATGGTTAATCTCGAAAATGTCTATGTGTTACAAATGAAGGAATTTTGTAATGAGAATAATTAATATCGGAGATCTCCGATAATAATTCAACGGCTGTTGGAAACGGCCTTCCAATATGAAATAGTCGGGAAATAGCGCCATGTATATGTTTACGCTCATCCATTAGTTGTTTTATTGGTTCAGGCAAGTCAAGTTAGAGGTCATTTTCTTGAGGTGGCACTATTTCATCATGGACGGACATAAACTTAGCATTTCCAGCTCTGCCATTAAGTACAATCTGGGATCCCAATTTTAATTACAAAATCGCTTATTTTATGATAAATACACATTTTTGAGCATTCTCGTTCGCAGGTATAGTTTCCTAGACAATTACCAACATAACTGTGCAAAAATATCAAATCTTGAAAATTGAGGGTGCTCTTCAAAAATGTGCTGTTATTGCTTTAAAGTGTAAACTAGTATGTTAAGCAAACCATTAGTTCTACATCATTACCCAAACGATACGAGTTAAATTCGGTCAACTAGGTGACAACGATTGCACTTTAAATAACACAAGATAAATCACTCAAATCTGAAGTTATAACAGCCAATGCTTACACCTCCTGATCATAGTGAGGTTTGTGGATTATTTATAACCTACCCACATACCAAACTAAATGCTAAGTTTGATTTGTAGACTAACAGTCCATCATTTTTGTAAGGCATCAACTTTTGTTGGTATGGTGGAAGGAATAATGTGATGCAATGAGTCGTATATTGATATTATTTTGAGTTATTGCCAAAGAGAGCGTACAAATTGTTTTTGTTTTCTAGCATTCAGCAATTGATAAAAATGCCCTTAACTCTGTAACCTGGTGTTCAATTTCAATAGGATTTGAAGTAAAATGCAACATTTCAAAAGTTTCAACAGTTTATGTGAAAATGCAAAATTGAATCAACACAAGACTCATTCCCCTTGAAAGGGTCACACACGTTTGTTTTTTGTTCTCTTTCTCGAGTACATCAATCATCATAATCACAATTGGCTACTACTTTACAAACTTCAAACTTTTCTTAATATCTTATTGAATAATATAGAAAATTGAATAATTTAAAAACACACATGCCTTCAATATCTTTAAATGCATGGCATGCACATGCATGGACATTTTGCAATTTTGTCGTTTAAAAAAGATAACAAATGCAAAACAAGTTCAAAACAATGCATGCTGGTCTAATAGAGGTTATAATTTAGGGTTAAGGGTTAGGGTTAGTTTTCAAGTCGCTTCTCCAAATGAAGCTCCACGGCTTTGCTACCAACTGGGGACAAACATTTCCTGCCAGCCAAATAAGTTTAAGTTCACAGCAATGTGGGTACGTCACAACCAGTTTTGCTCAATTTTCCTTGCAAAGCAGCAAATTTCACAGGAAAATATGTATAAACCCTTTATGGTAGAAGTCAAAATTGCAGTTCACAGATTTCCATTTCTTATACTGACTACATGTGGTTCGCATATACATATACAGAGAGAATGTGGTACAAGAGTTTGTTGTTTACTCTGCATGACTTAAACAGCAATCTCTTATACATATACTCCTCCACACTCATTTTGTATCACCTATGTATATGTAAGTACACATTACATAGTCAGTAAAATGAAATCACTGGAGTTTTTTCATTCCATCATCCCATCTGTATGTAATTTGAGTCCTTTTAGTTCTTTGTCTAAGTATTGCGAGCATTAAATTATTTACGAAAACATGGCTATCATGCAGATTTTCCTTACTTTGGACCATTAATAACAAAAGACAAAACTATTTTTTTTTCACTCATTTTAAAACAGATAATGTACACTTTCTAAAAATAGAAATTTACTGTAGCTTTTGAGAGAAATCTTAAACGGTAAATGCACCAATATAAGCTGTTAACCCTTACATGATCCACAAACAACTGTATTATAGAAACTGACCCAATGGATATCTGTTGCATGTGTGACACATGGGTATCACATGGGTATTAGAAATGTATCATGTGGGTGTCACATGCATATCACATGTGCATCACATACATGTATCATGTTTACATTTCAGGGTGTCACATGTGATAAGTGTGTAACAAGTGCATACATAAGGGATATCAACCAGATGCCAATGGGTCACTTTCTTTAACACACTTGCACATATAGATCACAGAACCTGTTCTTCTGGGGATGAGAATGTGGCAGTGGATTGCCCAAATATGGCAGCCATTTGATCAAAAGCTAAGGACAAAAGACTAGACATGTTTGTTCTCCTTAAATAGTAACTGGTAACAAAAATGAATAATCTTGATTTCCTTGAATATTATGTTAAGGTGCATCCGCAAGAGATAGAAACACGATCTTTGGTAATATTTTGCGACAAGATTTGAAAATTCTTTCCAAACGAGACTCCGAAATGCAAAACTATTTTTTTTGGGTTGCAGATGTGGTGGGAATGGTAAGAAGTGGTGTAGAAAGGATGTTCCACTTCAAGACACGATGGCAAAGTTTTGGATATTTAAATTCTGCAATCAACAAAGGCTTAAGCATAATTTTTTTCATAGCTGCGCCTTTTTTCCTGCTTGTTTTTTAGGAATGATCCAGAGTCATGTCCAATCATTTTGCGGATACACTATAGAGTAAAGGGTTACTTAACTGTGCAGGCACTGGGTTAGACTACAAACTACTCCATTTTCCAGAGAGAAATTGGAATAGTACATACCTACTAACATACCTCTGCGTGCTCAGCTCTACGGGGTCGCCGTCTTTGGTCCACTCGATAGTTGGCGCCGGCGTCCCCGTGGCCTCACACAGAAACATGGCCTCAGTACCAGCAGGTAAAGTCTGGTTGGACGGGCCGTATTCAATGATCGGAGGAGGTTGCCCTGTTGATTCTGACAGAGAAAAAGATGATGTGAGTCACTGGGTTTGATGAAAATTATAGGATTGCTTTAAATCACCATCTGAGTGGAAACTTTCTTAAAGGTGATTGTTCCGATTTAGCGCACCTTGTCTTCTACTTCTTATGAGGACCAGACACTAACATACACCCACAACCAATGAGGGAAAACAAACTTGTGATTTTGATGACAGATGTCCTAAAGAATACTGCCAAGCCCTATAAATTACTGTGCTAATATTTTGTGGTTAACCAAAAAATAGCAACTTTTTGCTCCATATATTTTTACAGAAATGCATTTGGAGGTGAAATGTTAAGACAACAATGAAAAATGTGGTCTTTCATAGGGTATAAAAATTGAAACATCTTATCTTAGTCTTTTGGGTAAATCAAGGAGTCCTAAAGACAATTGGAACACACACCTTTAAGTATTAGTACATTAAATAGAACTTGAGTCATATGAGTCATTTAAATGATCTGATGGTTACCACGGCAACCAAATTATTTTGAAGGCCTACCTGCTAACACCTAAATAAATATTCATGTTTGCTTATTTTGCAGAAGTCATACCAACAAAGTCTGAAGAGAGTTTGTGTGGTCACTCAACTTTTTGAGCAATTGCTATACTTTTGAATAGAGACATAAATACAATTGCCATGTAAGGATTCACACCAGTAAATAACATGAGAAACAGGTAAGTCCAGACCCCCCACTCCAAATGAGGTGTTTTTTGGTGACCCTCGCGTAAGTATACCCTAAAAACTGAGAGAAATTGCGAGATCTGGGTTGCAAATCATGGTTGCTATCAATATTAAGTATAAAATCTGTAGGAATATCAAAAAAATGTTGTCATTGATATGTTATTTTGATCCGACAAACCAATTTTAAACATATTCTTACAGGGAACACCTGACTGAAAAAGTGCTCTGACCTCCAGGGTCCAGGGTGCATGCTAGTCTTCACGGTCAGTAGCTTGAAAATTTGGGGATAACTACCCTAATTTCATGATTAATTGGGTAGGAGATATGATGATCTTCAAGCAGAATGTTAGCTTTAAGGTCTGAGATGTTCCATTGAGGAGAAAATGACATTTTCATTCGCCCGTTTTGTACAGGAACGAATGGGACCAGTATTTAGTGATGTGAAACCGTAATAGATGCATTTGTCCTTCATAGTTAGAATATTAGTGAAATGAAACAATGTGATTAGCTTGAGATAGAAGTCAGTCTCCTCACCTTGCTTTCCATGATTAGGTGGCACTGAACCCAATAGAGAGCAAAGAGGAAAGAACAAGGAAGAGATGGATTAGAGAAAGAGAAAATTCAGAAAGTGTGATACAAAATAAATATCCGCACAAAGTTATCACCAAACTGTGAGTTGATGTTTTAGAAATGTGGCATAGAAAAGAAGATTTTAAAAGTGAATGAGCAAAGAGATTTAATTATATAGCAGTGAGTACATACTTAAGAAGCATGACAATTTTCATCTTTTATAGCAGATATTCTCCTTTAAATGAATCCAGCTGAATCCAGCTGAAAAACACTATTGCACTATTCCATTTGAAATCTACTATCTTCTCTGTGGAAGATTAGGTACAAGTTCTTTCTACAGGGGGATATGGGTATCAATGGAATAGCCCATGGATAACTACATTTGAAATACACACTCCTCTGTGGAAGATTACAGTTAAGTCTTTTACAGGGGGAGTATGAATTTTGAATTTTTAAAAGGGATAGACATTTCAATAAGTATGAAACTTTTATTAGCAGGAAAGTTTGTGGTTTTGTTACTGTCTCATGAAGCGTAAGTTTGTTTGAAATGTTAGACCAATTTCATTCTCCTCAATTTGATTTCTTACTAATTTGTGAAGGGCATGGGAGGAGCGTGGCCCACTAGAGGTTGGGTTGCTTGCCTCTGGCGCAAATTTACATCAAAATTCCCGGGTTCGAATCCCGGTGGGGTTCGTGGCACTGGTGGGATTTATTTAGGTACTATCATTCTGGATTTGATCTGTATACAGCTATTGATTAAATACAGGAATACCGCTCTCTCCATGGTTTCACGGAATTGGGCAAATGCTCATGAAAGCATCCCGTCGTCGGAGTGGGGACGTTAAGCCGTCGGTCCCGTGTACAGAAGAGTCACAACTGTACATGTACATCGCAGTCAGTGTCGATAAGAGTTAGGGTGTAAACCCCTGACTGTGTCCAAATCGCCCCAGCCTAAATAGCGGGCCATGTGAGGAGCGGCCGTATCATGGATACACGCGGGGCACCGGATAGCACACTAGATGAATAAATCCTGGACACCACCACAAGCCATTACCAATGCCTTGTGGATACGAGCAACAAGCAAACAAAGTGGAATGGCATGCGCCTGTTTTCACATTTATGACCATGACTACATTTTATCAATTATACCTGTGACTTCAAGAAGCCTTGGATGTAACCACTGCCGACATTGTGCTGCTGCTGTACACACATAGTAAACCTGGTCATCTTCAGTCACGGAAGAAGAGGATATCTAGACTTCCTTCTTCTGTCAGTGAAAATCTGCCACTGCTCTGCGGCAGAAGATTAGCTGTGAGTTGAGTTAATAAAGGGGCGTAAAAGTAGTTTGTTTGTCTGTGTAATAAAAGTGTCTTGTCCTCATTCACAGTAAAAACGAACGTATCATAAAACGAAGCAGTATGGAAGAGAGCACGACAAATAGATTGCATTATTTTATTGTACCCCAAAGATCATCATCCATTCATATCATGTAAGATTGGAACAGATACATCGTCATGTGAATACAAACAGGTAGTAAGTAAATAGCTGCCATTTGTTAGAAGTTCCCATCAAACAAACTATTATGCCCAAGTCTTTGGCTCTTTGAATGGTTCCAACCACTTCAAGAGCCACTGACTCAGGAAAGATAAATGAAAGGTCATCCTTACTACGTGCAGCACACAGGTGTACACATGGCAGCATTACACTTACAACCTTCTTGCACTCACACGAATCTACTACTGCTACTACTATACCACGTTTAACTCCGGTTTTATCCCTGTCAACGGGGGTGGCCGGATTCACCTCACTTCGCAGAAACCGCCCTTACTCCTTCCTCCATTTCAACCGATTCATGCATCTTCCATACTCAACCCAACCCTCCTACTCCCTCCACTTGCTTCTTCCATGTCTTTTGGACATCCCCTGTTCTCTTCAACCTCCCACCTCGAACTCAAAGCCCTTCTTAACACAGGCTCGTTATCCTTCCTCAAAACATGCCCATACCAACGTACACTTATTTCGCCTTCGCCAACAGGTCCATCGCCTCTTCCAAACCCACATCTGCCATCAAATCTCAGTCTCATCCTCGCTCTCATAATTATTGCTAAGCATGCATCCTTCTATTTCAGCAAAATAATTCATTAAAATGAATGTAGAATAACGCAAAACAACCAAGGTCCACTAATTGTACAAAGGCCAAAACCACTCTCTATGAACATGATTTTCTTTTTAAAAAATGGTGGCTTGTTTACATGTAAATCTTCCTTTTGCCAAAAGATGACTGGGATGGGACTACCAGTGGCTCTACAGTTGAGTAAAGCAGTCTCTCCTAACTTGACAGTCTTATCCTCGGGAAGCTGAGTAAATGTTGGCCTCAAGGCAGACACAAAGAAAAGAGACAATTGGGAATTTATGATAATTTAAACTAACCCCCATTCAACATTCATCCCAAATGCTCATTTTCTATGGATTTCCATACCAACAAGAAACACGGCAAAGAGTTACACAACGAGATCATCTCCACTACTTGCCTAAGATTTCGACATGATGATATGTAATACCAACAAGACTGTCACCCTATCAACTATCCTATCTAACCCCACCCAAATGAGGTTGATTGATATTAAACAGGCGCGGATCTGGGAGGGGGCGGAGGGGTGCGCGCCTCCCGGTAATTCTGCAAAATGTTGGCAAAATCAGCCCATTTTGGACAAGTTTCAGACTTCAGCCCCCCGGTAATTTGACGTTTTTCAAATCCGGGATCCGCACCTGTTAAACACTTTATTAGCTTGTCTTTGTTCTTGTAACTGCCCCTTTTAATGAGTGTGTTAATAACAGCAAGTTCTGTGAAGCATCTCTTTTCAACATGATATTTAATTCACCCTAAAGGTCAAAAGGGTTTAATGCGATATAAACGGAATGTTTCTTGCAAGCACAAAGTAAGTGATAAGTATTTTTGTACTTTTAAAACCATGTGTGTGACATTAGCTATCTTGAAATTATTTTCAGTTGTGTGAATAATCAGAGAATGGGATGTATACTGTACTTCTTGTAATCTTGAGGGTCTTTTCCTAGTTTGGATAACTGATTTGTAAACACATCACTTCTTTGGAAGAACATTCCCATCCTAGGATGAGGCAGGGGGGTTCGGCCACGATCGGCTCGATTTGGGCATTGGGGATTCAAACGGTAATTGGGGAAACTGTACATGCATTAATATGGCAGTCTCGGTCGCAGTGAAATTACAAAATCAACTTTTAAACCTTGGTTCAAAAGATCTTAGTAATAGCATGATAATAAGGGAAATATTATTTAATGTCAAAATCCGTCAAGGTTAGTGGATAACCTCGCTGCAAAAACAAAAAAAACAGCGTAATTTCCAATAACGGTCATTTAAGATTTAAATATTCAGAACATGCCTAGGTCTTTAGTCAAGTCTGTGTGTCACCGTCGATATGCGTAAGAGTGCCCTCTCACGGTAAAGTTCTTTGAAAAAAACTAGCACCCGGAAGTTGAGCCTGTTTTGAATTTGCTGTTTGCTGTTAGGTTGGCATGGCCTACACCCCTGGGACTTACTGTGACAGATGGACAAGGATTATCCATGGTGTTGATGCCCCAGATGTTCTTGCTCCGCTATGTATTTACCTCAGCCGCAGGTGGTGAGTGATAGATGCGTAAAGAGTTGTCACTCATATGCGTGAACCTGCACACGTAAGCAGCATAAGACATCGGTTAGGAAAATCAAATGCTGAAGAGTTTGGGATGAAGTCGGCAGAATAATTTTGCTTCAACTAGGTGGCAAACAAACCTATCAAAAACTTGGCTCCCCATTTCACCCATGGATACAGAGGGGTGTTTCCATAAGGTGACACCCTTTTCTGACATACTTTTCTGACACCCTATGAATTCGGAAACCTTAACGGAATTAACCACATAAACCGTGTGGTTTATTCCGTTAAGGTCCGTTAAGGTTTCTGAATTCATAGGGTGTCAAAAAAGTATGTCAGAAAAGGGTGTCACCTAATGGCGATACAGAGAGATGCAAGTGAATCAAAGTGCCTTGCCTAAGTACACAACATGTTTGCTGCAGTGGGACTCGAGCCCACAACCTTGAGATCGTGACTCTAGTACTAGTATCTTATACATGCACACACACGCCTACAAACTGTTGGCCCATTTTACTACTATTCCTTAGCTTAATAATTTTTAGGCAAAATTGGGATAAATTTGATACCCCTATCAGGACTCCTGGCCACAATCATCTTAGTATAGCTCAAAATCCAAGCTCCCCCAAACCCCCCACCCCCTCCCCCACCTGGTGGGAACAACCTCCACTACTACTGTTGCTGCTACTACCACAAAAGAGGTCAACCTGGCCTCTAATTCTGGTATGCGTACCTACCTAAATAGAAAAGGCAACTCGACCCAATGAGACTACCTAGATCAACGGAAATCAATAGCAAACGGAATAAACACACTACTACTTATCGATTGATCATGGGTTGGGTTTTGAAACAAACCTAAGTAGCTTATACATTATCAAGAATTTGGGTAGGTACGCATACCAGGATTAGAGGCCAGGTAAACTCATTCCGCGCTACTACCATCATCCCCACCTTCATTCTGTCTTAAGAACCACCTCCACTACTACTGTTGCTGCTACTACCACAAAAGAGGTCAACCTGGCCTCTAATTCCGGTATGCGTACCTACCTAAATAGAAAAGGCAACTCGACTGAATCAGGATTAGAGGCCAGGTAAACTCATTCCGCGCTACTACCATCATCCCCACCTTCATTCTGTCTTAAGAATCTCTAGACACTCGTCCTAGAATAGATCTCTTGTTTTACAACAGGCTTACCTTCCTTGTGGTAGCACTCCACCCTCCTTGTCCCAAGAAACTGTAGGTCTTGGATCCCCATCTACATCACAGATTAGGTTGATGTTATCTCCGGGTGCAGTTATCACATCCTCAGGAACCACATGAAAAGTTGGCCGAGCTATAGTTGGGAGAAGGGTGAAAAATAAATGTTTTTGGAAAGGTTAGAAAGAACAGAAACAAAGCTAAACAATATTTTCCTATCACTCTGAGTTGGGTCATTTAGTGTCCCCCCACACACACACACCTTCACCTGACAAGAAGCTTGTGATAGGAGTAGTCTATTTAATGACCCCCACTTCACTTGTGACCCTGATTAATTCAGCATGAAATGCATGTGATAATACACTTTATTTCATAAAGACTGCTGAATTCACCGAAGTTACAAGTGAAGTGGGGTCATTAAATAGACTTACCCCTAATCACAAGCATCTTGTCCACAGGCCTCTAATTTGTTTTCATTGTTGATTATATTTTCAATTGTCTTTCAGTTTTGCCAGGGTCTTGTTTTAGTACTTTTAACCCCCAGAAAACTACTGACTACTTGCTGGAATTGGGCAAAAAAATACGAATCATTTAAGCCAATCATTGTTATCGTTAGATTGAGGTATCCATGAAAAAGATTAGGAGTAGTCAAGAGATGGTAACAATAGGAGTGTCCAATTTTCCTGAAATCCAAAATTTAACCGACGGCAAGGTCAATTTTGCGTATTATCTGGAGGAGCTCCGCAGAACGTATTTTTTACGCGATTTTAAGGTACAAAACCCCTCTTCCAAATAAATTGGTACTTAAAACTTGGGTTTTGATGCAGTTCTACCTTATCATTAACAATTTGATCTCAGAATTTTTTTTTAACTTTAAAACCAAAAACAAATTTTTTTTACATTTCTGGAATTTTTTTTATTTATGGCCAAAAATCCGGAATTCCGGAAATTTCCGGAAAAAGTTACATCTCTGAGTATTTTAGAAGAGCTATTTTAAATGAATACCCAAATGAGTAGAGTATGTAACTAGCTAATCAGGTACACTGTAGAAATTTAGAAAGGTAGTTTTCTTCGGACACACTGTAGTGGGAATTTAAAAAAAACCTGTTTTCAAGCCTGAGTGACCCTGATTTTTCAGTTTTGCGAAATTTTTTTTTAGTTTTTCCAAAAAATCATGTAAAATCAGCCTGTTTTGGCCCAAATTTATCAATTTTGGCTAATTGTTTTTAGAAAATTTTTCATTTTTTTCTCCTGATTTTGGGGCTATTTTAGGCCAATTTTGACCTCAAGAAAAGAAGGGGAAAACGAAGAAAAAGAGAGAAAATCGCACGTTTTTTGTCACCAGGGTAATTTACAGAATGGCATTTGTTAGAGTTAGAAACACACCATGGATGTTGACAATAGCAGGGGAGCTTCTTCTGCTATCGAAGTAGCCATTGTCTACCACACAAATGTAGTTGCCTTTATCAGACTGCCGAGCCTAAAAAAAGAAAGAGAAAATAAAAAGTTACAATATGACTTGCAAATTAAGAGTGATTATACAAAGTAAATTATGCTTCCAAGATTTTCCTTAAAAATTCCTTCAAAAGGTAAGTAAACAAACATAGCTTTAGAAGTAGCATCCTCATATATCTTTGGGTGTTTCCATAAGGTGACACCCTTCTTTCTGACACCCTTATGAATTCGGAAACCTTAACGGAATAAATCACACGGTTTATGTAGTTTATTTCGTAAAGTTTTCCGAATTCATAAGGGTGTCAGAAAGAAGGGTGTTGCCTTATGGAAACACCCTATATCTTTCTTATTAAAATTCTGAAAAAGTTCGAGCAACATCCTATGACATTTTTGCATTCAGTAACAGACTAAACTAATAATGGTAAACTCAGTTGAACGAAGCTATTGTGCCTGTGACATTTAAAACAGTATAGAAACGTTCTCCTTTACCTCTGATATCATAAGGTTTCCATCCTCCATGATGCGGACCCTATCACCATCAGTCTTCACAATCTCGCCATCTTTTTCCCAACTTACAACAGGGGGTGGGTGCCCCCGTGGTGGAGAACACTCTAAAATGACTGGCTCACCAACAACGGCCACGGTGTCATCAGGCTCTTCACGGAAATCACTTCTTAAATCTGAAAAAAGCAAAAATGAACAAAGTAAGCAAAATGATATTAGACACAAAATTGCAAAGCACAGACTCTCTGTAGATAAGTAGTCACCGAACAATTTCATATAATTTTGTAAAAAAGTTGATCCATTGACAGACATAGCGCCTTCTGATTATTGCTAGACTCTAACCCATGCTCCCTCAGTATGACATAGAGACTATCCCAGTGCCTTACAATCATTTGTGGTAGAGGCAGGAGTAGGGGAGTCTGTCCTTAAAAACTTTTGAGTGGTAAATTGCGATGTGCAAAGAGTTAAAAAAAATCCAATGTTGTTAGTATCATAAATTGATGTAACTGGGATGATAATTTGTCTTGCCACTTCAGATAAGACCACGAGGACCAGCTATATGCCACTGGCAATCACACACTCGTCCTGGTGCTTTCACTATGAGCTAGTAAAATCTCAATTTCCTTGGCACAGTTCAGTAGCTTTCATTCACCAATGTATTAAGGAAATGCACCCCCTGGTTTTTGGGTATGATGTATGATACCCAGATCACAAAAGGTCAGTTCATGTCAATGTATGAACAAGTACAACCCACTGAACTGTGTCCTTGGTATATGAGCATATTGTAACTCATAGTGTTTAACCCCCTGGGGTCTACCACCTTTTTTACAGTATCTCTGATTGGCTCATTACCTGGTATATCAGGATATAACCTTTGAGTAACCAATCAAAATAGACCTATCATATATCTGTACAAACCTTTAAGATTTTCTTACCATGTTTCTGATTGGTTATACATTGGGTTATTTGGTGTAGCTAGCCAATCAAGTCGGCCGGTAGGGGGTTAAGCGAGTACTGGAGGTAGGTACCGTCTCTTTGGTTATCGTACCAAAGCATCTCCTTAGCCTCGGGTTACAAACCTCCGGGCAGCAAATGTTAGCGCTATCTCCTTTCAAACACACTGTGTTAAACAAACACATTTAGGAACAAAACCCCTGTTTCGGACAAAAACCATCACTTGAATATCATCCAGTCGTTTATCAAAGAAAAAAACATTACACCTTTCATCGTATTCCACCTGCCAATCACTCATCTACCCAAGTAACCCTGTCTTCATCCATTCAATCATGCACAATCAGGGCTCTCTCAGCTTGAAAAACAATACTGGTGCTTCTTATGGATTACAGATTTGGGAGACATTTTTGTACCATTTTATTTTCATGCTTTTCAAAAGAAGTGAACTGTGAATTTAAAACATCATCAAAATTCAAATTTTTTTAGCAACATAATATTGTGATAGATTGGGTGAACTTGCAATTTTAGAAACAGAAGTGCGCGGTACCTCTATAATCATGAAACATTAATCCAATGAAATTATCCCAGTATATACTATGCGCACTCTTCTGAACACTTCCATTTACCCAGTGTCTTACTTTAATGTTACACAGTGATGTGGTAATTTTAACCCCAAAACTTAAACCTATTCCTTAACCCTTCTCAAGCAAATTCTTGAATCAAAAAAGACTAAAAACTTATATTATTTCAATTTAGGAGCTACCAGAAGAACCACCGTCCTAAGACTTATTCTCATTGTATTGTATTGAGGTTTATATGTTATTTGGTGTATTGTTATACATTTAACCAAAAATTGTCTTGTAATTCAACATAATTCAAATCAAGTCAAAATGCAAACTTAAAAGTGAATATTACTGTTTCACTCAAGATGTCCAAGTTTAGGCTATGGCCTAAACTGACTTCCTTATTGTTTTCCCTTTTAAGTAAGTGATCAGGGAAAGGGTTAAATTAAGCTCATCATTGACAAGATGGATCAGAACCCCCTCTCTCCTTACTCCCAATGTTTATCTATGAATTCCTGGGCATTTAGGGAATATGCAGCCATGCCCGCAGGGCAACACTGGCCAAGCTTGTATTGAGAGCTAAGCCCAGCGACTGGACAGTGACTCACTGCTTTTCAACAGCATCATTTTGGGAAGAAAGCGGGAAAAAAAGTGTGTTTGGATTTCTTGTCGTCTGCACCAGGTGAGACGAGAAATGATTAGGTAATTACATGATGCTGGTAGTAAAATGGGATTATTGTCTCTTATGCGAAATTGACTTGGGCACACTATCCCCCTCTGGCTACTGCATCCCCAGGGGGTGGAGGTTACTGACCAAAACCGAGTGATACGGAGACGGGAGACCACAGTAAATGGCCGATTGTGTTGCTTCTTTTTAGGGGCAAACGGTGTGCGTGATCAGCGGATAGCGTATGCCACCGCCAGAAGCCATTTACACAATTATTGAGTGTTAAAACAATGTTTACATATTTTAACAACTGTTTTTAATTATGTCAATTAGATTTCCAATTAGAGATGTGTCATACTTTGGTGGCTTCAAGCATGTCAAGTGGTGAAAAATTGGTTAAGATGATGTCATAATTCTTCAGGATTTTTTCCTTGTACCAAATCATCACCATGAGCCATTTTCCTCTACAAATACATACTAATCATGTAGTGTCATAAGTAACAATTACCCCATTTCAAATTGAGGTTATGACTTTAGCTATGCTATGAGTAGAAAATAAAATCATGAAATTCAGGCTAAGAAAGAAAATGGTACACATCAAGATTCCCACTAGCAAAGGCTTAAATAGGGGCCACAAATGATGTAGGTTATGACTTTAGCTATGAGTGGAGAATAAAATCATGAAAATCAGGCTAAGAAAGAAAATGGTACACATCAAAATTCCCCACCAATGTGTCTTAAATAGGGACAACAAATGATGTAATAGGTACTGCATTATAATGTACTCCATGCAAATGAGCTTTTATATTAAAATATATACAAGGTACCTATCAGGGCCACAGTGGGTAACTGTTTACTAAGAGGCACCGCTCAATAGATACGGGTGAATTTAGAGGTATATACAAGAGGCATTCTTTGGAAGACACCCCCTCTTGTATGCCTGGTAGATTGTGTCCTATGATGTCCTCCACTATCACATCAGGAGTACATGACTGTGTAAAACCTTACATTCCATACACCAAATTTAGGAACATGGCTGTGTAGCTATTGACACCACAAATTTTATGTTGAGCAAAGGGTTTGGTTACAGGCAAAAAAGCAAAAAAGTTTGTAACTACTTAGCTAGGTGTGGTTGATTTTGAAGGCTGGCTATAAGGACCCGCTAACTCCTTGATTTACCCACTGAGACATGTCTGGCTACTTTATCTAGATTTGATCTGATGTTACTTTTCAGTTTTAATCCTACAACAATCTACTTACCCTAAATTCCAGCTCACACCTCTAATCTCACCCTTAAGCTTAATCGTAAATCCCAATCCTGTTCTAACCCCTAACCCTTGCCCGTAGACAACAAAGCATTAATTGAATTGAAAACATGAAGCTAGGGTTGGGCGGTAGGCCTAATGATGCTAATCATGGAGGGTGCAGGTATGGGTTAGCAACCTCACTCCAGGACAGTCATGAGAGATGATTAATAGTGCAATAGCACATACCAGTGTATGACTAGCCCGCTCAATGTCAATGTCAGCCTAGGACCCTAGGCTTGAGCAACATAAAACCAGACGTCGCTTTCAATGGACGTAAGATCTCTTCAGAATCAGAGAATGCTTGCATGATCAAATGTCAGTAATGCCTACCATCTGGATTAATGGCGTCAATTTCTGGGGAAGACCCCACGTTAATGGCGCATGTCAGCAGGGTGGCCCGCCTAAGTGAGCTTGTGAATGCGAGAGAACCCGGCGGAGACCAAGGTTAGTGTGAACAAAGTCGGACGTGCCACAAATCTAATTACTAGGCTCGGACAATGAGTGCAAGATTAACTAATGGGATCTGGATGATGGTCATAGTGCATCATATGACACAGTAAAGGTGCTGTGGTTAATGTGTCTATCTGCCTGAAGGAGGGCCACCTTTGGCCCTCACCAATGTGTACAAATAGATAATTCTTCAAATATTGGAATTGAACTATTGGTAACCACCCCTCCCAAATTTTAAAAAAAAAACTAACTTGGAAGTTTTTAATACAAGGGTTGATCAGGGAAGTTCCACGTAATACTAATAAGTTGGAGCATAAATCACTTTTTGTTTTGGAATAAAAGTTACAAGATACTCACACCCCAGGGACTGCATTGGTAACCTTATAGAATACATTTCTCACCAAAATCATTCTCTCCATAACATTTAGGGTGGGCGGGCGGCCAGAATGGTGACTCCAATGGGGTTATAAAATGTTGCGATTGGCATCAACTGGATTGGGACGTGCTGAAAACAAACATTTTATCTTTCTCTCTTCTTCTTCCTTCTCCATTCTCCCATCCTCACTCCCTCTTCCCTCCTGCCTTTCCTTCCTCTCTTCTCTTCCTCCTCCCTCCCTCCCTCTCTCTATTATCAGATGGAAGTTCACTAGAAGTTTGAAGTGAATATCACTAAAAAGTTAAACTTTTAGGTCTACCACCTTTCTTACAGTGTTTTGATGGTTTTAAAATGTATAACTTCTAGTAACAATCAAAACTATGTATGTATGCAGACCGAAAGAGACATGAGGAGATTTCCAGAAGAAGCGCCCCCAACTTTCTCGAACCCCAGTTTTCTACATATTGGATGCTTACCAATGTATTAGATCACACATGAAGGGAATTAAGCCGATACTCCTATTTATGTAATAAGATGATGGATTTAGTACTTTCTGTCGTGCACGACAAAGTAAAGCATGTTTCTTATGGTGAATGATTACGATAGCAAGAAAGTTCAAAAACAAGGTTTTGCGGTTTACTTTGCACCTGTTTGCCAATAAACCTTCGAAACGTCCTCGGTAGGAGGTCTAAAACAATCCAGTGAAATTGAGAGAAATTTGTATCCTAAATTTCCTCCTGTCACTCTTTAAGCTTTTCTACCCGGCTTATGATACGCTAAATACATCATATAACTATATGATAACCAATCAAATGGCCGATAGTACCCAGAAATTTTATCAGGCTTGGATATGAAACACTGATTAATAAAGAGGCGTCAATGAAAATTCAGAAACAACATCACTTATTATCTGCTTGATCATAAAATACCAAAATTTGGCATCTTAGAGAACAAATGTATCTCTTTGGCTACATCTAACATCTTCACAAGCTTTTAGCTTCACTATCCAAAACATTTAAAATTAACAACAATATCAGAATTTTATATTAGCATTATAGTTCAAATTTGCAACCAGAAAATTCCCAAGATTCAGAAGCACAGAGAATAAACGTATCTCTATCGATTCGCAACCCAGACCAGTGATACACAATTCAACTTTCAAGGATGAGGACAATTACTCCCAGAGCAACCCACACTTCTCCTTCATTCTCATTCTGTTATAGAGTGGGCCGGAAAAAGTAGCTTTGGTAATCTCTGTGAAAAAGAATATTCACATTTTGTTTCATTCAATGTGATCAAATTTTAAGGAATTAATTGCAGGGCCAGATTAAGGTGGTGGTGGTGGTTGTCGGGGTGTGGTGTGTGGGGGGGGGGGGGTAATGGACTATTTTTAAACTTTTTCTTCTTTGCATCTGTATGAGACAAATGTTTTCCTTTCTTTTTTTTTGCCAAAAACAGATGACAGAAAAAGGATAGCTTCTCTTTCAAAACTAGGTCACTTTTTTTATCAGATGGTGCAAACATTTACTCTGAACTCACCCAGTCTTGTGAAATATAAGAGTACATCCCCTACAGCTCTCGTCTTGGTTAATATTAAAAAACAATTTGTGGGAAAAAAACGAAAATTAATCAATTTTAAGATTGTAAAATGAAGGACATGATGAAGTTATGTCACCATCTTCTGACGAAGTCGTATTTCTGATACACACTGTACATACTACAGGACACGAGGACAACCTACAGCTCTGACATCTATATATGGCGAGGTGTGAATTGGGTCCGTTTCTTTCGTAAAAAATAGCACGAGGGCGCTGATACGATGAAACAATTCATCATCATCATCCATTATCGATGTGGGCGTCCTCCTCGGCTAGATACATACTTTAAATGTTGAGTATCAAGACGGTACCAAGGTGGTAGTAATTCAAGGGTAGATTGTGATGGGTTAAGCTAGGAATAGCTTGCACGATGATGAAAAGAAGGAGGGGAAGGCCGCTTGGCAACAAGTGGTCATCAGTGCAGTAAAATCTTCTCTGTCTTTGTAAGTATGATTGTGAAAGGGCTAGCAAGGATTAAAGGGGGACTCTGGAGAACTAATTTGCTCTTGAGTTACATTATAAAATCTTCAAAATCAGTCTAAGAATGGAATATAATCTGCAAGGAAGACTGCAGACTGTAAAGCAATCAAATAAATGGAAAATATGGTATTTAATTTAATAGTGTCGAAGGGTTCAGGCTGTATGGGGACCAGGGTTCACACTAGGTTGTGGAAATAGTGCGTCTATTTGGACGCAAAATTTGATTTCACTGAGTTGCAAAAGTTGCGTCTTATTCAAATTGCGTGTCAAGTTAACACATTGAGAACTGTTTTAAAGGACTGTAAACAATCCAAAACATAGACATCCAATCCAAAACCTAGGACTGGGATATTGAGAACGCAATTACATGATGATCCTTAAACTCCAAAAGAACTGGAGTGGAGTTCTTGAATACCCTTTGGGCCGGTGAGAGCGGTTAGTGAATAAAAAAGACGTAATTACAAGTAAATTTAACATATATGTATTTTCACAGCTTGCTAATGGAGGTACATGTAACAGAATAATTATTGTTGAAGTGAAAATGATACAATATTGGACCATTGTGCCAGAGCAAACTCTGTCATTTGGTGTTTTAAGTGGCATTTTTTTTTTTTTTTTAATTTTGCAAAATTTTACTCTATCTAGACAAAGGCGTCCACCTTTGGAAAAGTGCGTCATAGACGCAAAAACGCACACTAATGGGAACCTCGTATGGACAACACTAATGAACCACCCACCCAATTGAATAGAGTAAGGGATGTTGTTCTCATACTTTCTGTTATTTTTTTTATTTGAAGGAGATGATGTAAACTACTACAAATTTTAAATATTTTTATGTTCGGTGTGTATCACTGTTAGTGCCTTAAACCCAGCATCTTGAGAAATATTTTAGTAATCATTTAACTCAACTTTCATTTTCAATCTCTCTATGAAAATGAAATGGTGATAGACATACAAATGCTTAGCAAGTAAAAAAAAAGACAACTGAAAATAAATACTAGTATTCCCCAGAACTGCCTTGGAAGCTATTACAGTGATTTCAAAGATTAATGTTTTGAAAAAATCAAATTGCTTGGCACAATAGGGCAAGCCCACAGAACTATACCTGTAAAGAGTAGGGCTAGCACAACACCATTCTTTTGATACCAATTTCAGACTGTGATGTTCCAACTCACAATAAATTGACTATAACAACCATGGTATGTACACACAGGATGAAATTGCCAACATTGGCAGCGCTGCCTCTTCTATTACCTCAATGAACTTTATCAAAGGAGGCAATCCCATTATTACATTGAAACATACTGATAGCAATCATACCGATATTACAACGCAATCTTACGATGACGCCTCATCGGGTAATCCAATAAAAGGAGGAGGACGAAGAGAAGAAGAACATTTCAAAAAAATCACTGGCGCAACCTTTGAGGCCAGAGCTTTTCAGGCGAGCACTGACGACGGACGTGGTGTACCTCCCATAAATTACATCATTTATTACATTGGCACATCGTTGCCCCGACGATGCAGTTTGACGTACGACTCCCAGATTCCGATAATCACCAACACAGACAGAGATAGACCCAGTCCACCCTGCTCAGATTCGGATTGTTTTGGAAGGGGTTTTGGCTAAAGATTAATCTTGATTGTCTTTGTCTCAAGGTGTCTACTTAATCCTGATTTCTGATCTCACCAGCTCTTAATACCAACAGCATTTTTTTTGCTTAGACAAAGGAGACCCAAGACCTCTATCTTCCAAAAAAAAGGTCAATTTTGATTTTTGGCACATACATGGGGCCTGGGCCATCCCACAAATTGGTTCTACAACTTAATCCAAAACGTCACAAGTACACAATAAAGTCTTTCACAGGGAGTGAGTATTTCAATGGAATAGCCAATTGGGAACTATAATTGAAATACACACCAGGGGCCCATTCCCCAACTTGTATGTAACCCTACGTGTATACCTAATCATGTGTAGTCCTACATAACAGACCTTTTCATGCAATTACACGCGATTTGGACAAAATGGTCCCACTCAGGGCATGACTAGTATTTCGGGGACCCCAGCTCTGTGGACCATAGGGAGTCAGGATTCCAAATAGAATAGGCCCATGTGAGAGGCCATGGGAAAAGAAAAAATAAGGGAAAAGAGAGGAAAAATGCCCAAAGCAGGCTGGGAAAATCAAAGAAAAAGCTAAAATTTTGGCACTAACAAAATTTCAACAACGAGGAAATCCTCTTAAAAAGGAAATTTCACACCCCTGATTTGAAATAAAAACTCCCTCTGTGGAACATTTATGTCAAGGGGGAGTAGGGGTTGCAAAAGCAATAGCCCAATAATGCACACAGGCCTGATATCTGGCTAGGCTAACATTGTCTTTCTGCGTTAATAAGGCACAACTATATTTCCCCCTATTTCCTCATATCTTAACCTTCGCCCAATATTCATAGGGTAGTGTTGGGAGATGAGAAACCACATGTGTAATAGTTCGGCCCTCAGGTTCATCATCCACACCACTAGTATTACATCAGCTATAAGACCCATTGGCAGTAACGTGTATCAAGAGACCAATTTCTCCTTATAAACAACGTCAGTCAAGGATTTCCCTGAAAAAAAACGAGGGGCATATTAGCATACGAACCCAGGAAAGAGTAAAGGGGGAAAAAAAGGAAGATGAAGCGAAAAGGAGAGGGAAAAAAAACAACCTTGCGCAACGTGAGAGCAATTGCACTTTCTATCAATGATACAAAGGCATTCTGGGAAATGAGTGCCTTTGTTTTAACTCGGTGCTTTCAAACCATACGCACAGTCCAGCTCATTTGTAGGCACTAATTTTATACATATCATCTGCACCTGCTAATGGTCAAAGTTGCGGAATACTTCTCACACGAAAAATAATCAAGTCTGAGTACTCTACTCCATGGGCACTTCAAAACTGCCACACCCCAAGAAACATTGCCGAGTTCTGCGTCAATGAAAAAATTGGTGGTGTAAAAATAAATAAGCTATTTTTTACAGTGCCATGTCCTCGGCACTCGTAGGGGCTGGGTTAAGTCACCCTGCTCATTATTAGAGCATGATGCAGGTTGGAAGACATTACTGCTTCGTCTAAAACAAATACTGACTCATGTTGGCTGGTATGATACCAACCAAGGACTCCGATCAGGTAGAATAATTGATGGTAGTTATTAGTTTGGTACAGGAAACGATGCGTATGGATAACACACCTGGTATGGGGGGAGACACTTCTTCTGGGTTGAAGCCATATATCATTTATTATCCAAACAACTTAGAGAATGATGCCAGAAATGTTCAAATGAAAGCGAGGGATTTGTATGGCTTGGATAGAATGGAGGCAAAGCTGAAGGTGTATGGATTCCAAGCAGAGGAGGAGTTCAACAAAACATCCCACAATGCACTCTGATATTTAAATTATGCCCACTATGAGGTTATGAAGCCTACACAGTATCCAAAATTTCAGTTTATCCTGACAGTGTATTTTGATGTTCATATCACCATGTCCCACCCCGGTGCCCCACAGGCCAATGTGTTGTAATTTGTGTCTCAATACAAAATTGTAAAATACAAAATTGCAAATTAGAAGTCTTAGATAGGCAGTGAATTTGAAAGATTAGGCATACATACTATGGATCAGATGATATAAAAAATCTAAATTTGTAGTAGGTAAGTTGGAAAGACAAGGCTTTGAACCACAAATGCCGCCTTTAATCACCCACACTGTTAAAAATGTTCTTAAAAAGACGGCGTTTTAAGCTGTTTTAAAAACTGTCAGCCAGGACTCAAAAACGTGCAAATAACTGTAAAACGGACTCGAAACGTGCAAATACCTGTAAAAAAACATCGTTTTAACTGTTGTGAGTCCCAGCTGCCAGTCAAAACCCTGTTATTTTAATGAACATTTTTAACAGTGCATGTACTTGTTAATCAAAACAAAGGGACAGAGTCTATCATTTCTAAACCACTTACTGCTGTTTTGTAAAATTCTCCTGCCAATTTCTAACAAATAAACCCCCACCCCATTTCAAATGACATACATTAAATTAAACAAAACAGAGTGGAAATGAAAAAATTATTTGATATAATTGTGGGTGACTAATGTGAAAAACAAATAGAAATGTTTAATGAAAGTATACATACTATGCAAAGCATTATGGGATTGATCAAAAACCATCCTCTGGATTCCAAAGTAGATGATGGTAAAAAAATGTGGCCTTGACCAGCATGAGAAGATGTTTAAAAGACACATTTCATAGGCAAGTCACCTTAATTTTTTCTAATAATTTTGAATTGCAAATATATACAAGGGATATATGCATATATGAAAATGGTTGCAATACATTTTTCAAAAATAAAAATAGACCACAGAACAAAAAAAAAGAAAGAAAATAGTACAGATATAAACAAACAGATTTTTGGGTATACAGAGTAAATGGTACACCACATAGGTAAACACAGGTGATTTAATTGAAGATACACCTGCCGAAACAGACACAGAACAAATTGCACAGCCGGAAAAAAATCACAATGAAATGAATAATTCACAGTTTAATTAGAGAGCAGTTACTAGTATTAGAAAAGAAATCAGTTCAATGTGCCTCGTGATTTGCACATCGGGAAAGATTAGGCCATTCTAATTTACCTAATGGTTTAGTGGTTTATTAAAAGAGGAAAGTTCTCAGTACTCCACAAGCCCCTGTCTCAACTAGCCATTTTGGTGTTCTCTAGTTTGTATGTAGATGGTAGATTGAAGGACGAGAAAGTGATGCCACTTTCTTGAAACTCTTCTTTGTGCCACACAAAGGACTTCAAGTGAGTGGCACATAATGGTGCCTTTACTTGAAATTAAAACCATTTGGTATCCTTGAAATTTAAGTTTCAGTTTCCTGGTGTTTTTCCATTTTTCCCTTCCATGTTTTTTAGTCAAATTCCAGGTGATTTTTTGTATCTCTAACTTGTCAACCTGATCTTCTTGATGACAACAATGAACATAAAACACTGTTGACATTTTGGTGTTTCAAGTGTAAATTTCATGTTTCTCCCAATTCTGTGCATCTTGCAAAATTGTGGCATTTTTTTTAATTTCAAATTTGTTCAAGAACCACTTGTTTTGAAAACATATGGATATTTACATGTACTATTTTTCTCTATCTCTCTCTCTCTCTCTCTCCCTCTCCTTCTCCCCTCCCTTCCTCCTTTGATAACATCACACCCTTCCCTCTTTTAAAATCAGTTCACTTATTCCAACTCCCTTTGTACCGTCATAAAATGCCTACAGCTCTATGAGGTAGGAAGCAACCATTGCCTCGTCAGACTTCCAGGACATATTACATGATACATCAAGACAGACAGACCTATCCTAGCAAAGCAATGACGTGCAAAACATAGCTCTACGTGTGATGGCATTTGTGAGGCAAGAGTACAATGACAGGATTTCTCCCATGCTGTTAATGTCAAACTGGAATATTTTTATATAGTATTTAAAGGTGCTTGTTCCAATCATCTTTGAAACCCCCTGATTTACCCAGAAGTAGTATCGATTTTGATATCAGATGAAAGGCCGTATTTTTCTCATTGTCGTCCCAAAATTTTAGCTTTCAAATCCATTTCTTTCTCAAGATACGGATAAAAAACTAGCATTTTAATGGTTAACCATCAATATTAGCACACTAATGAATAGGGCGTTGCACTATGCATGATTGCGTATAGCATCAAAACTGCAAGTTTGTTTCCCACTCTACTTGATGGTCAGTGTGTGCAAGTGTCAGGCTCTCATATGAAGTATAGAACACAATAGACAAAAATCGGAACAAGCACCTTTAAGCAATTATTAAGCCAAAGTTTCCAACATATTTTGCTAAGTGTCAGACTGGTTTTGGCATATTTTGAGCACTACTTTTTTACGCTATTTTGATTTCACAATTCTAACCCACTATGAAACCAAGTAGGCTTAAAAGGCCTCAAAATTACTTAGAAAATTTAAATGACCTTTGATGGCACTCCCAAATACTCTTTTTTCAGCAGACCAAATGCAGCAAAGAAAGAAATCACAATTGACGATGGCACACCACTGTGAAAATAGTGTTTACGAATTAAACACAAAACATGCCCAGATTTTGTAAACATGTTTAAAACAAAACATGTCCAGATTTTATGTATTAAAAAAAATAAATCATAAATATATGTGACATTTTCCCATACTATTTGGTTATTTAATTGTAATGCCTTATAGCTGTGGAAGAGTCTGTGTTTAGAATGTAAACATGTTTTGATTAAAAATCTAGATAAGCTTCATGTTTAAATTTTAAACACTTTTTAGACTGCAATCATTCTTGTTGGTCAACAATATCATAAGGCAGCTATTTATGAAAAGTCATTTTTTATCTTCAGCCCATCACCAGAGCCCACACCAGAGCCTGTTTTAAGCTATTCCCACAATGCAGTTTGATTAAAAAAAATGCATATTGATGAGGTCATGTGATCAACAAAAACTCACTCTCAACACACAAAAACCTGGACTTTTATACTCTTTTTAAACCTAGAAAATATTTGCATTCAAGGACATTTTGATATGATCTCAAAAGATCTTATAGTTCTGAAAATTCTTAAGCACGTTTTATTCCTACTTGACTGATAAGTGTACAGTGAAGTCTAGCTATGTTGCAATGTTTTATGGTACTGCTGTAAACCGCCCTCTGCCTGCCATCGTATGTCACCAGTAATCTGCCCAACCACTGAGCATCCCAATTATTCCCTATTACCCAAATCCCGCAAAATACGCACATCCAATATCCTCCGTTTAATTCTACCCGCACGGCTCCATCTCTTTACTTCTATGGAGTTGACTGTAACACAAATAAAATGTAGCTAAAAAATTAAGCCGTCACTCGCTGTGACATTAATTAAAGTTTGTTCTTTTGCTATCCGTTGACTGGGCTGGTCTCCTAAACAATCTGAAGCATCTTGTACTGATGGTGTGATGGTCAGAAATTGTCTCTGTTTGATTGTGGATGACCTAGTCTAGGATGTGTTAAGGTATGACTTTGTCCCCAACTGAGCGATAAGAATTTTCAAATAACTATCTCATCATGATGCTTCATGGGCTATATTTGAAACTAGGCCTGCTGTAAACATGATAAAAGTGCGATGAGGCACTATATGATTTATTAAATGCAACTGTGAAATCTTTGTGTTGATAGGGCTTGAGGTTTGAAGGTCCATTAGAATCTTCAGTCCATTAGTAATCTTTATCCAAAACAAAGCTGTATTTAAAACCAAAGGTTTGATTTTCCGGTTTCATTTTCTATGACAACGTCCAGTACTTACAAGCTATTTCCAGTGTGACATTGTTGCTGTATGCCCTTCCCATGTCATTGGTAGCCACGCACTGGTAAATCCCTGTGTCGTCACGATTTTTGCCTGAGACGACGCGAAGAAAATACAGCGCCCCTGTGATTGCGATGGTTCTGTGGATGTCGTCGGTGATTGGTTCGCCATCTTTCAACCACTGCAGAAGGAAGAAAGGACAGAAGACGATAATTAGAAATGTATAGCATATTACAAAAGCGGTATGAATTCAGTATTCTGCCACCACATCCTTCAACATGCAGTTTATTCTGTTGCAGCTGCCAAATTCATAGGGTGGTGGCACAATACTAAATTCTTTCCCAAAAAGCTTTACTTTTTTTAACAAGATAACTTTATGGCAAAGTCCATTTTTGGCCACTGTTTAATCATTACATTTTAATATATTGAATCATGACCACATTGAGCAAACCTTGTTATTCGATTTTGTGACCTACGACAAATGTTGAAAATGACTTTTCTTTTTGTTCATTACAGTAAATCACTTGCACATAGACAAAGAAAAACATGAAGAAATGTGTATCTGGCAATTGGCACATTCTTTAATCCTGACTAGCACATACCACTCTCAGATGTAAAATGGATATATAATGGTGTCAAAAAGTTCATCTCGCTAATGCAAATTTTGTGACTCTCTCGGGACTCCTAATTCAAACCCTTTGCTATAAACCTTTCAAATGTTATGAAATGATAAAGGGCTATCTAATGTTGGCAACATGGGAGGACAAACTGGCTAATGAGGACAGTATGTGATATGGTAATAACACAAGTATCGAGTGTTCAGATCAAGAGTTGACTTGTACAGTGTGTCCCACAAAAAATGCTTAACCTTTCCAACCAGGCATATTCTGTATAAGTTATAACATAAGCCAGTGGCTTTCAAGATGGCTTCCCAAATGACCTGCAGTCATTTGAGAAGCCATCCCAAAAAACACTGACTTAGAAGACCACGGTCTATTGCTTGGGCTCAATTGAATGCATTTTTATTCCAATTCCACATATGGTCATAAAAATGTCTGCTTTTGAAATTTTTGAACAAAACATTTAAAAAAAAATCTGTTCTGCATGCTTTGATGGAAGGTGTTCAGTTTTTGGTTGGTAACTTTTTAAAGCATTTTAAGAAAATGTCTGTCAAATTGTTTCAGAATACTTAAATACTAAAATACTTGATACCATTCAAAATTAAGTGACGTATGCTCCCCAACACCAAAATCATCTACCATGCGTTAACAAAGATGAAAATTTATCAAAATGAATAATAAATAATGAAAAGTAACATTGTCTATTTTTAAAAATCTCCAATGAGAACTTTAACATTTATTTTCATTAGGCTTAGCATGTAAAGTGTACCTTTTGAAAGGATATCTGTTTAGCGTCAAGACTGGTGTGTACTTCAACATTATTGTTTGTAAGAGCAAGTGAGAGTCGGTTAAATATCTAGTTCAATTTGGTCATGCTTAGCCAAAATTCAAATCATTTAACCCCCTGAGGTCTACCGGCCGATTTGATTGGCTAGATACACCAAATAACCCAATGTATAACCAATCAGAAACATGGTAAGAAAACCTTAAATATTTGTACAGATATATGATAGGTCTGTTTTGATTGGTTACTCAAAGGTTATATCCTGATATATCAGGTAATGAGCCAATCAGAGATACTGTAAAAAAGGTGGTAGACCCCAGGGGGTTAAGTAAGATTCCAATCCTAGCAATGCCAAGGATGTACTCAAGGGATGTAGAGTGGTATATTACCAACATAAATCACGTCTTAAAGACATTGGAAAAACAACAGCACACCCTTAAGAAAAAATTATTAATGCAATATTTCATGATTTATAGATATGGGTATGGTTATAGGAGACAATTTTATATAGGTGTTATAACCTCATCTGCTATGATATTACTGAGGATGGGAAATCATCATCCAAATATTCCTCCCTCATCTTTCTGGGCCAAAGAGGAAGAGGCCAGGTGCTAGGTGGTGTGACTCAGGTTTAGTTTGGTTGGATGGACAGTGAACCTCTATAACTGGGAAAGACCACCGTGAAAATAGGCCATATGGTGATAACTGAGGCGTAAATGTTGACGTCATTTTGGACCACAGCTACACACTGAAAAAATACGGGGTCAAATATGCACTGACTAAAAAATTACTATGATCCATGCATTTAAGTTAAAACAACTAATTTTAGAGTTACAAGACCATGAAAAGAGTCATTTTAAATGTGTACATAAAATTAAAACCAAATTTCTCCCAATTTTGTACAAAATTTCCCCCAAATTGGGCAAATCTTGAAGGGTATGGCCCATATTTATACCAAATTGACTCCAGAACTACTCAGTTTGTGAACTATTTTGTGGAATATGGTGATGCATGACTGAGGCCCAAATGCTGACAAAATTTTGAACTACAGCTACATCAAACCACAAATTTCTAAAAAATATTTGTGCAAAATTTACTCCCACATTTGACAAAATGTTAATAGGGAAAGATTTTGTATTGTGCCACCACCCTACGAATTTGGCAGCCTCAATGGAATACAGGATGTTGAAGGATGTGGTGGCAGAATACTGAATTCATCCCAATAATAGGTCTTATGAACCAGAATTGACTCCAGAAAAATTTACATTGGGAACTATTTTGTGGAATATTCTCATTAGAAGATTTAATAAATCAGAAAGTAAAGGATTACAGACGAAAAAACGAATGATTAAACTATACCCACAATGCACTATGATTGGAAGTGGAAGTCACGCCTTGTTATGGTCATGTGACCCTACACAGAGCCTGTTCCATCACACAAAAACTCAGTCTTTCATGCTCAATTTTGAAAAAAAAATATTGTGGTTCTTAAAATTCATAGCTATTAAGCACTTTATATCTCCAAGTACTGTGTACAACGCACCATTAATATTTGGCAACATTGCAATGCATTATGGGATTGCATTCAAACAGCCTCTGCAAATGTACCAACAGGTCTCCAATTTAGATAACTTGTTACATGAAAGCACACACATACAAAACAGTTCATGGTCTGAAAACATTTGGCTTGGTCACAGTGTTACAACAGAGTAAAGAGTAACTCCCCTAATAACAATAATAGGCTTGTTGAGTGGATTTTCCCATCTGTGACAAAACAATGTTGTTTTAACCTATGTAAACTAAGCTGGAATGCTCCATACCCAAAAAATAACAATTTCTTGAGAAAACGGAACCAAATACAGGAAAAGAAGTTTTGAGTGAAAACATGCAGGTTTTCAATACCAGTTTCCTGTAAAACCTACAAGGGGGTCTGTGAACTGTGGCTTAATCGGCTGAAAATCGCTGTACATATTGACACGCTACGGGCATGCCTTTGACTCCAGCATAAACAAGTTGTACTTTGCAACTAATCCGTCCGGCTCTGTTGACAAGCAAAAAATAATGGTTCTGCCAAGAAAAGTGTCCCAGTCACACTAGTTAATGTCTTTAGAACTGCTGACATGTGGATTTCTTTCACAGTGGTTTTTATTTTTTATCTTTGGGATACTTAAGTTTGAGTAAAGTTTATCACGACTGTGTCTTTTGCTTCATTGTGAGACATAATAATTTGTGTTAGATATTTTGAAAATAAAGCTTGCCAATTTTATCATGATGTGTAATTAATCAGTATTCCTAGAATTTAAAACCAATTATTTACATTTTTTCTCAAAATTATGTTTTGCTGGAATTTAAATGTTTCAAATGATGTGATTTCAGTTTAAGATATCATTAGAAAACATATTATATATCCTTTACTGTGTCTGAATAACTTGATCATAGCAACTAAATTGGGATAATACTGAATTTGTTAATTTACAAAACTAATTACTACTCTTCTACTTTAAGACTTTTAGCTAAGTTATATGGTTTTCTTAATTTATTCACAGCACTCAGTTAATTTATTCAGGACATCCATGAATATTCAGAACATGTTTTTGTCTTCTTGTGTGGGTTTCTTGATAGGTTAATCAGACAGGGTTAATAAGCATACACAAAAATATTCAAAATTTCAAAAGAGCTTCTCTGAAGTGTACCAAACTGACCTAGGAACTTCTTCCACTAAGCCCACAACTCAAATGACAGAACCATAACAATTTTTCAAGAAAATGCCAACCTTTGTGTATCCCAGTCTAAGAAAGCAACAACGCCTCCTACCGTGGAAAACTAAAACAACAGGAGCACTTTCAGACTTGACGATCCAGAAATCCTATCAAAGCAAGTCAAGAAAAGCAAGATGCATGAAGGCTTTATAAGAGCTCTCAACGACAAAGTCCTTGCAACAACATACTGTCTAAGATTCCATGGTATATTGACATCAAATGGTTTGACACCAAAACTGAAATAAGAAGTCCAGAGACTATCAGCAGGCTTCATCTTGCAACAACAAAGGCTGTGAGACTGGTTTAAAGGTGCAACAAGAGATTTTGAGGCACCTCAAATATGGTGTCATAATAGTAATTTCATATAGATTAGATGCTAAATAGATTTCTTACGTTGTATTTAGCTACAGAAATGTCATAAAAGAGAGAAAAAGGGTGACTTCGATTTGCTTACATTTCAATATAAAACATAGGCTGAATTTCGTATTTGCTCCTATACGAAATTAGAAATTTCATAATTTTTTACCAAAGAAACATTTCTCAGCTTAATCCTTAATGGGGACATTTGTGAAGGAAAGCTTTACATCAGGGCAAAAATCAGTACTTTCAATTTTTTTAGGGACACCTGATATGTGAGATCTCTTGTTGCACCTTTAAATTCCATTTCATCAAGAACTGTGAGCTTGCATTGTTAAGGTTTACCATGATAGCTCCAACATTGGAATAATTGGTCTATTACTTTTGCAATTTGCACCCCCTCTGTGAAGCTTTATGTAAAGGCTTCCACAGGGGGAGTAAGGATCTCAAAAGTATCACATTTGAGAAATACTCAACACAAATTACCATACGGGGACGTGACACAAATATGTGTCTCACTTTTAGCCTTCTGTTATACGAATGTCCCTTTTTTTTTCATGCCAATGGTATAGAAATGGGTTCTTTTTCAAAATTTTCTAACTTGTTTTAAAAATTAGTCCATTTTCCTCAATCTGAAGCCAAAGTTGTCAAAACTTGCTAAAAAGGTCAAAACTTTGAGGAATAAATGTCAAATTTGTGTTAAATTTGGCCCCAAATCAACATCTCTGCAGGATATAGAAATGGGTCCCTTTTTCAGCAAACATCGATATAGCTATGGGTCCTACTTCCAGACTCTTGGAGGCACATCCCTACCCAAATCAAACTTGAGAACACCCTCCCTGGGCATGGTGGTAGGGTATTCTAAAAGTAAACCAAGATTTTACCTCAATCTAAATTCAACAGAAAGGATCTGAAGCAAAGTACAGCAATCAATTCACTTTTTACACTTTTTCAAGCATGGGGACTAAGGTGATTGACTGTTTCATAGAAGGCAAAGAGTTTTTAAAAGGAAAGCAAGAGCAGAATAGAGTTGTTTTAAAGCTGTAGGCTGCGAGATAAAATCCCATAAAATATGTCAACTTTGGAGAGTTAATCCTACATTTCAACATGATTCAAAAAATGCTTTGCATTGTGTAATGCATCAAGAGCAATTTTAATGGATAATTCTTTGGGCATAAAACAAATCTGATTCCAAATTTCCAATTGCCAAACTCCCCACTACAAAAGACTGTTATCACTGAAATACATCTGGATTTGTTTATTACGGATCCAGATCGCTTGAAGCTCATAATCCGCAAGGCATGAAATAGGCAATTATCATGAGGGACATGCAGATCCTAATTACCAATTGGGTAAATCTGACTGGACTCCACTTGGACTAGGTCATTGAGTGATGAAGGGCATGGAAGGTAAAGTTGGCCTTATGTCTGGACTTATTGGATATATGTGTGAATTATTATCTCTTTTTTACGGCTACTAATGATTGTGTGCTTCTTGTTAAATGGATACTAATGATTGTGTGGTTCAGCCTGCTAATTATATACAAGTGTTTTAGTTCTGTATTGTGAACACAATTGGTTGGGTCTGTAGGGGAGATTGCCTAGTGTTGGGACATGACTTTGATCAGAAACAAGAAAGTGTGATGAAAAAATTTAACCCTTTGAGTCCAGTGGACTATAATCATCAAAATTGTTCCAACATGTTTTCACATTTGTTAAATTATGCAATACTATGACCGTATTTGGAATAAGCATGAAAATTATTCAAATTAGAGCCAAACAAGCGATCTTATGTCAGTGGCTTTTGAGATGGCTTCCCAAAGACCTGCAGTCATTAAGAAGCCATCTCAAAAACCACTGATTATCATAAGAAATCTATAAACAGGGTTGAATAGGCTAAGGATGCCAGCTCAAACTACTCTCTTAACACGAAAGAGTGAAAAACACTCTAAAGAGTGAATCTCACTCAAAAAAAGAGCCAACTGAGTGACGCATCTTTTGGGAGATCCCACTCAAACTACGAGTGGAAACAAATAACTAAGGAAAGAGTGAACTTATACTCCTTTTTAGACTGTGAACTAGTCACTCTTATAGAGTTGTGTTTATTAGGATTTTGTTTGTTGGTGAGTATATTGTATGTGTAGGTCATAATTAATAGCATCGTGACATGAATGAATATGGTGGCGCATCATTGCCATGATTCAGTGAGACAGCATGATTGTGGCAGCATGACGTGTATGATCACGGTTATATTGCTGCCAGGGACATTGCATTGTATTGGCGTTTCGTAATGTGTAAGCCTAGCCTGGCCCGGAGCCTGGCGCAGACTAGTCCCGTATGTACGAGTGATAAGACAGTAAATAACATTTAATGCTTCTCCTCACTTTGTCTGTAAATGCGATGAACTGTGACCGACACATAAAATCGGTACTCACCGTGAAGATATATATGATTTCTTCACTAATTTCAACTTGTCAACCGTTTGCTGACGGTCTCACTTAAATCGTCCGCCATGTGGTGCGAAAATAATCACGCGATTGCGGCGTTTCGATGGCATTTCGTTCACTCCGAAAAAGAGTTAGCATTTTCTCACTCTTTTAGAGCTAAAACCCGATCGATAGAGTTCAGAGTGGGCTTCACTAAGAAGAAGAGTGGCATTTTGAGCCACTCGTTAAGAGAGTGAGCTTTGTTAACCGCGAGTGAAGTTGTCGGGGTTGCATTTTATCGCTCTTTTAGAGAGCTAAAAGCACTCGATTAGAGTTAATTAAAAATACTCGAAATTCCGAGGATTTTCACTCTTTCATTTTGAGAGAGAGTGAATGCTTTAAAATAATGATAAGCGTCCCTTAATCAACTTAAATGGCAAGGTGGGATTTAACCTTTGCTCTGGGGGAAAAGCCTTTGCTAATGGCAACACTCCCCACATATTGATGTACTTGGAAATTTCTTTGAACTAATCAACACAACTGTAGGAAAACATGATGAGAGAAGAAAAAGCAAAACTGTCAACTTTAAACCACATATTCCACGGCCTATAGGAGTTCAGATCACAGTGGAGCCACAAAATTTGAATGGATAATGTTATGTCAGATTAACCTAAAGAATTATACTAAAGAGCCAGATCCCAGGTAGGGGCTTTGGAGCTAAGCCTCCCATCCCCCTCCCTGTATATGTACAAGCCCCCTCCCTGTACAAATATTTTGTAAACTGAAATTGGGGGGGAATCCCTGACCGTCATTGCCGTCGTGGGAGTGCAAGAATGTGGTAAGTGCAATAGCTGTAATTTGTCAGAAATTCCATAAGCCTAAGATGATGCCAAGGCTTTGGTCAGTGGATCTTGAAATGGTTCTTCAAGAATTACATTAAAAAGTTATCCGAATTACATGGCAGCCACATAAATGTATACACCATGGCAGCTATTGCACTCACAGCCTTTCTCCAGAAATTACCATGAGGACATACTGCGCTGGTCACAATGGAAACTAATGTGTTTTAGCAATCCCAACATTGAAGACGCATATTTGTCAGCTACATTGCAATTGCTTATTGGAATGAATAGTATGAGTGATTAGCCAATCACCAAATCCAGTATAAAAGGCAGGTAAGCTCAAACTCAGTCCGCCCACCAACCCCTGCCATAGTGAAACATCCTCCGAATTATCATGAATATAATCTGAATTAACCCTTGTCAGCTTTATCGCCAGGTTAACCCCCAGTTCCTAGAGCCCAAGCATGAAAGGAAGGACCTGGTTCAAATCCATCATGTTCATATGATCTCAGTGATTCTTCACCCCAATCTGTCACTCTCAGTTGACTATTAACCGTTCCCAAGACAACAAAAATTGCACTTGACTACACAAATGAGAGACAGCATCCATACAGTTAGTCACCAAACTCAACAAGAAGATCCACAAGTAACCTTGTTACAATGATGATCTCCTAATTGGATTAGTAGGTTTATCTGTTTCCACAAATTAAAGATACGACATGTATAGTGCCTATCAATGCCGCACTTTATCCCCATCAGATAAATACCTCCTCTCACATCTTCCATTAAGGACGATATTGATACAAGCTCGGTAATTTCCTCCAAATTAAAATGCCAAGAAATACAGCCAGTTCCAGTCTATCTCATCTGGAAGACGATTTACACATGGTCAAAATTGCTTACTCCAAGAAAATTGAATTTACAAGCAATTGCCATGTTTTTTTTACTTGCAGACAGGGAGGCGGGACAGACCGTCGCTTCAGACCGTCGCTCGTAGAGCAACACCAAAGGGCATGTCTATTTTATTCCCAATTAATCCATAAATTGCAAAATCTCAGGATTTTTGGTGATTTATTTTGTTACTTTCTTTCCTTCCCCGGAGAGCATCGCTTTGATGACTTTACAACAATGTACACAAATGTGATCAACATGCTCAGTGGTATTACACAGACTTTGTTTGAAGAAGTCTTACGGAATGGGAAATTTATTGCAGAAATACTCGGCAATTTGCTTTAGCTGTAAAATTGATTAAATTCAACGACAAACAGATTACACCAAATTTGCAGTTTTATTCCTTGATTGAATTTCGCATTTAGTGATGACCAAAGTACAGACCCAATTATCTTCTGAGTAATAACAAAATGCCTAACTAGGTCAATGCTTACATTTGGTAAATTCTACACACTAAATTCTCATTTTCTTCAACGCCTTGCTTGCAGCTTATGCCCTGACACACTAACCAGTCATTTTAACAATGTCTTCCAAACCTGAACTTTATAGCAGCTGAGTCAAGAACAGCTGGTCCGAGACTAAGTATGTTTGGACTTAAGTTGGCTTGTATTCTCAAAGGGAGTCTAACTTTAGCCTCAGGTTAATCCAGGATTAGTCCTTCATAGATGGACCTTATTTTCATTCAAATTACAAAGTAAGTGTAATGTAATACTAGAGAAAATTTCTCAAGAATTTGCAGGTTCTCGTCCATCCATGAGGAATTTTCTCACCCTTTACAGCATACTTCAGAGTATGTTGAAAGGGAAAAAGGTCCACTCATGTAGGACTAACTCTGGTTTAAACCAGATCTAAAGTAAGAGTCCCTTTGTAAATACCAGTCATATTTTCATACTGATCACAAATAACAATTCATCATTTTGAAATGTTTCACAATATTGCAAAGACAAATGAGATTTTTCTTCTCAACTTTTTGTAAAATATTAAAAAAAAATAACACTACCATTAAACAATCACAATTTCTTCAATGCAAAGATTCTACCTTAACTTTTTGCTCTACCTTAACCTATCTAGCACCACTTAATATCTTTGGCAATCTGTTGAGCTTTAACACCCTTTCTAAATTTTGTTATACCCCCTTTTCATACCAAACCCTACTTCCGGTATCCATTTCTAAAATTGGTTATATCCATACCTCTTTTCCCACCAAATCCTACCTCTGGCATAAAAGAATCACATTTTGAAATTTATTCAGAAGAACTCTCAGATTGTGGCTGCAGTCAAATGTCCCAGATCTTTCGGAACTTAAAATTATTACTTTTCCTCCTTCTCATCTCACTTCTATATAGGTCAACTGATAATCAAAAGGGTGGAATTTCAACATCTCTTCAATTTATTTGTGTTTATGAAGTGCACAATTGTGAAATATTAAGAAATTGTTTTCAACTGATCGTCCTCAGCAACCAAACGCCGCGTACGCAATAACATCATAAATTCCTCCTCTGGTCCCTAATGACTTCATCTGTTCAAAACAGGAATTTAATATCGCCATCCCAGCAATTGCCAAGACAGTCACAGGGCACATTATTAAGACCCACTGCTGATTTTTCGCCTCGCCTGTTCGCTCCCACTCACCTCCCATTTCTTTATGAAATTATCTTGAACAGTTGCCATGGTTACGCACAAAGAAATTTCACTCACCGGTACACCTATTGTCGTAATTTTTTTTCTGCTCGAAATGGCTAAGAAAAACACAAATGGAATATTATTGGCGATTGTCTCTTTAGCTATTATCACAAGTTAGCGGGCAAGTCTGACAACCCAGTTCCGACTTACTCCATGTATGGCTCTGTCCTCCGATCACCATGACAACGTAAAAAGAGAAAGGAAATTATGGCATTATTTTCTATTTTGGACTTTATTCTACCTTTCATAAGTGTAGTTAAATGTCCTTTGTACAACTATAATGGTGACCACTGATTATTATTGTGAGTCATAGCAGCGGAGTTTATCTACAATGGTATGGGAGACTTTCAACGCCCAACATATGTGCAGATCCTGAGAAGGCGACATGTTTTACATTACGGACAGAAGAACTAATAGGCACCTTTGGTAACCACACTGGAGAGTGGACACCATCTTGGTAACCATTCCTATAGCATAGGGAGTAGGCTGTTGATATCACTATTAAAACATACATAATCCGACTTCCCAATCCATTGTTCTCCAATTACACGATTTAAAAAATAAGAAATAAACAAATAATAGTAAACAAAATATGATAGCAATCTGTTCCCAATTAAAACACTTAGCCTAATTCCTTAAGGGGCTATTGTACTATTCCAGCATTCAGTCATCTTTTCTTAACCGTAAATAATTAAATTGGAGCACTCTCGTACTGAACCTCTTTCCTTTCATTTTAACACTATGACAAAACATGGTAGTATACATAAAATGATTATGCCATGCCCTCTCGCGCCTTCTCCATCACCAGCATGATTCAATTACTTACCATAATTCAATTAGTTCTAATAAATTAAAACAAAATTTTATACCACAACAATGCCGAGATGTAGGACAAAGAATGCACAATTTTGACAACAACAGTGCATGGAGCCTTTGTGAACTTCTTTCAGTAACAATAGAGTAAGGTAAAAAAGAAGAACTTTTACCATTTGGCAATAAAATCTAGGTCTTGCTAATGGCAATGGGTATTCTAGCATTTTATATCCTGTTCAGTGTAAGGTGGAACATGGCCCCATTCTTTTGCCACTTATATTGTACCCATTCTGTCAGAGGAGAGGCTCCAAGTTTTGGCAAAAATACACTAAAGCTACTATAGTATAAAACCTAAGGATTGCATTTTTACCTTGGTCTTATAGTGTTATCTCAATATACTTTATAAAAGGTCATGTTTCCTCAAATACTGAACACACTATAGTACATACAGCTCAATATGCAACTTGTACCAAAATATCTATATTTGAACATGGAAAGATTACACTTTGGTACTTGCCTGCTGTTCAAGTCTTGGGAATTTATAAAGCCAATAACATTTTCTCAAAGAGTGCCCCCAATTTGGAAGTTTGTCGAGTAACTTTTTAAACTTATTTGGGGATGAATTTGGGTACTAAAGTGCTTTGTCGTTTTTTTTTTTATTTGGAGGGGACAACAATCAAAGTGGTTATAAAGTATATTAAAAGAATTGAATCTTTGAATGATTACTTACATGTTAAATATTGTCTAAGTTTAATAATAAAGATTTATAACACAAACTTGTCATTTTTTTGGGGTAGTAAATTTGTTGCAAAAGGTTGTAGGATAAGAAATAATGTCAAGATATGTTACACAAGAAAAGAAGAACTGGACTGTGATAATACCCAAACTTTCGGAGGGCACATTAAGCCATCGGTCCCATGTACAAAGAACCATACCTGTACATGCATATCATGATCAGTTTTAAGAAGAGTAGGGTGATTACCTCTGGCTGTACCAATTTCGTCCCGGTAAATGGACCCCAATGGAAATAAACTTCCTATAGAGGCTTTCTTGGGTTATCCATGGCATTGTCCAAATAAATCAAATCAAATCAAAACTAGCCCTACATCTCAACCTGAAGAGAACAGGCCTATTTAACAAATTGCCGCCTCATTTTGTCTTATAAAAAATATCTTAAATCAAATTTATTATCAAATTATAAATAATAATTTTTGGGGCACATGCTCGTCTTGTGTGTTAAGTGCATGTGTAATGGATATGTATTTTTTTACAATATAAATATTCTTCATGTTTATGTGCAATTTTGGCCGTTTTGGCCTTTCGTCCACCTCCTCCATGTCATTGTATGTATCTGTTTGTGTTTTTATGATACTTTATGCTAATGGAAATAATATCTTGACAATATTTCTTACCATACTTATTTTTCCATTGAACTTGAACCACCTATGTTGCCATCATACTACATGACAACCCCTAATGGATTCACCAGAAAAGCACAAATCATATAAATCAGCAGTTATTAAACAGATATTTTAAACTAGTTTGCCATGATCACCACACGCAGTAGTCACATCCACACCATAAAAGGTAACAACAAATGTTCCCTTTATGTGGCAATGTTGAGAACAAGTTATGTACTTTCCGTGGGTGGAGACCTATGTGCTCACACATTATACCCTATCGATCAAAGTCTACATCAGGTGGTATCTGGTTTGCAAAATCAAATGGATTTCTTTACAACCCATAACCCTATCTGTTTTTTAATGATTTTCCATAGAGTTTGTGGATAAATTTGCTGCCTAATCTTTCATCAATACAAAATGCTAGAATCCTTCTTAACAAGACAAGATTTGTACAGAGACTGCATTGAGCAGTATTCTGTACTTTTCCTTGTATGTTATGTCCTTCAACATAAGTCAAATACATTTTGATTGGAAATATTCCCAGGAGAAAATCTCACAAAATGGTCAAGATGAAAATTGTTTCTTTAGAGTGGTTTGTGTGTGCGTGCGAGTGTGTGCATCTTGAAGTTAATAAGTTAAAGGTCCATGGCCCGATCACTAATAGCTTCATCCCCAGAAGCAGGGCTTGAAAAAATGTAAATTTCCCGGGAAGACAGTTGCATTTCTCACAGATTTCCCACTATATCTTATGTATACATGCCCAGAAGCCCCAGATTTTACTGGAAGTGGTCGACATTTTGGTATCAGAAGAAAGCTACTATTTTTCTTATTTACCCTGTGAAATCTTAGGGCTAAAGAATTTTTGGTTTGGAAGTTATGAGCGAAAATGTGCTCCATTTTGGTCGACCAATATTAATATTACACAGTACTCTATGGAGCTTACAAAATCACGTTTTTAGCTCTCGCATCACAATGGATTGAAATATCGCCGCAAAATTTACAGATGGGGTTTTGAAGTGAAGGCCAATCTATCAAGATGAAAACTTCATATCCTTAAATTGGGCCATCCCCCTTTAATGCACGATCAATTTAAGCAGATATTTCACAATAATTTGAAGTCACCGTGAAGTTAAAATAGCAAATTGCGGTCAATAAAGTCAACAATTACCACCTACTAACAAACTAAATCCTGTGAACTTTGTGACCATTACAAAGTTTCTATTCTTTGTTTTTCCAAGTGTTTTACAAGTTAATACTTCATTTTAATTACATCATCTTTTTATAAGTTATCTATTAAATTTTGAGTTCCTTTTAAATCATACAGCCTTGTAGAGGGGAAACAGCTTGTATCACGGCTCAGCAATTCTGAAGACTGGCTAAGCCCTCCTCCGCCTCCTGGCCCCTGCATAGCTGCCATTGGTAACGTCAGCCCACTGGCATCATAACTCAACAGCCCACACTAAACTTTACAAGTGGTATCGGGTTCCTCAAGAACAGAGAATGTCAATTGACATGTTTCTTTGTCATATTTATCTCAGTTGACAATTGCCTCCGGCTGAACAAAAAACATTTCAAATTTAGCTCGATGTATTTGGAGGCATCTCACACAACCTGGTTTTTCTCTACATACAATCCAGTGTGGGGCGAGGATGAAGATGAAAGCGCTGATGTCCTAACGGTCAAAATTCTGATCAGAGCTGCCTCATTACGGCTTTACATCGGTGAAAGATCAAAACTGTTCAGTAGCAATTAACATGTCAAAAATGTAAATGGCGATTTCAAACAAATTTCTTATACTAAATGAAAACTGAAAAGTTGTCACACTACTGTGGAATGGACTTGAATTTGCGAACATGTCGATTTTCACAAAACTGGTCAGTGTTCAAATGTTTGAAATTTAACTTACTTCGATCGGCAATATTCCACTAGGTTTTAATTAACAAAAATTTCAGGAAATTACAGCCCCAAAAAAATGGGGTATTTACTGTTATGTGAACATTTCTTGCACAAAATTAACTGTTTTTCAGATTCGGACTTCATTCTTGGCGAGGACGTTAGATCTCGACCAATTGAAACCGAAGATTCATGAATCACGGTGGTGTGGTGTCAGAGCTTTTTCGCAGAATGCTTCAAGTTTTTCACTTCAGGAAAATCATGGAATCCTACATACCTAGGATATAATATTTTCCATATCAAATGATGTAATTTGTTTTAAGTGTGTATGTTCGCGTATGCTTCTTTCTTAAGATCAAACTTTTCCAGAAAAACCAACATTTTGTTCTATTGCTCCCAAGTTGAGAAAGGAAAGTTATTCAATTCAGTTCTATAAACTCTAATTAGCCCCCACATTTAGTTCCATAAGACCCAAGAATTGGTTAACAATTCAGTTCCAAAAGAACCCCTACTTGTTTGGAGCACCAAGGGAGGAAGAAAAAGAAAACAAACAAAATAAAAAAAAGGGAGGAAAAAAACGGAAGGGAGGGAAAAAAAGGGAAAAAGGAAAGAAGGAAGGGAGGAAGAAAAAAAGAAGGGACATAAGGTGAAGGGGAAAGAAGACCCACTTATTACACCAGTTATGCTCATCCGCTTATCATCCAGCGGCTCCTATCACCCATAACACCCTTTCCCTCTTCCCTTCGTGCCTCATCAATTTTTTTGCATCCTTTGGAGTAGACATTTATATGATCTCCATGATCATAGGCCTATTGGTGTAATGAATTTGCACAAACGGCCATTGCAGATTAGGGATTCTTTTCAACTTTCATCAGCTTTTGCTGGAAACAGATTTTAATACACCAGTGATTATTAAGAACTGAACTCCAGTTGTATATCTGGACAGTGTTAGCATTAACTGGATTCATTAAACTTTGATCCATCTTGGAGCAGACAACAGGTGAACTTGACAATGGAAACCTTCTTCTGCCTTTCCCAAAATTCTCCGAGTCAAATTTCATCTACTTTTTCATCTTGGCATTCTGAAGCAGCATGAGTAGAATGCTATAAAACACTAGGAGAGCTCTTTGGCTAGTCAGCTCTATAGGTAGTCAGAGGGGTTACTCCCATAAAAAGTAAAAGTTAACCGTTTTACGGGATGAAAAACCCATTTTATGGCCAGCGGACCTTTTTTCAAGTACGGTTGGTCGGTCGGGCGAATTTTTTCCTCTTTTTTTAAAATTTTTTTTCTTTCTTGGAGGTCAAAATTGGCCTAAAATAGCTCAAAAATCTGAAAAATCAGGAGAAAAAATGAAATACCTTTAGGCGACGAAAATAAAAAACCCTGTTTTACGGGCCCGACCAGACCCTGATTTTTCAGTTTTGCATAATTTTTTTTTTTAGTGTTTCCAAAAATCATGTAAAAAAAGCCTGTTTTTAGCCCAAATTTATCGATTTTGGCAATTTTTTTTTAGAAAATTTGTAAATTTTTTTCATTTTTTCTAAAAAAAAAAAAAAAAAAAAGGCATTTCTGAATCAGCATGTGTATGAATGCTAAACACTTGAGAGCTCCTTGGCTAGCTCTATAGGTAGTCAGGGGGTACTCCCATATAAAAAGTAAAGTTCAATCTTTAGGGGACGAAAAAAACCCCTGTTTTATGGGCGAGCAGACCTTTCAAGTAGGGTTGGTCGGTTGGCGAATTTTTTATTTTTTAAAATTTTTTTTTTCTGGAGGTCAAAATTGGCCCAAAATAGCTCGAAAATCTGAAAAATCAGGAGAAAAAATTAAACACTTTTACCAAAAAAAAAATTCTTTAAAAAATTAGCCAAAATTGATAAATTGGGCTAAAAACAGGATGATTTTACATGATTTTTGGAAAACTAAACCAAAAAAAATCTGCAAAACTGAAAAAAGAAAGTCAGTTGGGCCCGTAAAACGGGGTTTTTTTGTCGCCTTATGGGATTATATTTCTTCACAAAATAATTCCTAGACTAAGTTGGGGTAGGTTCTTGTTCCATCATAATACCCAGACATGTGTTTCAACCCAAACTGTAGAAAGTAAAATCAGCACAAATTAGTCAAAATGACTCCCTGAAAATGGGTTAGGGTTTAAATGTGAGGTGCACACTATGACAAAATAAAGTAAAGGCACTATCAGTGATTTGCTGAATCAGAAAATCTAAAATTCACCAAAATCACATTTTTAAATTTTGGTAACTAACAAAGCATAGGTATTCTAATATTGCAAGTGATATGACTGAAAACAACCTAATACTAGTAATAAGGATAAAATCAAATATTTTGATAAATGATGGAGGCTTTTATCTGTACCAACAAATACTGCTGCTGTTTTCTTCCATTTTTGTACATTTGTAATTTTTAAAAATAAGCCTTTTGAGAATTTTACTGACTTAGTCTTCTCTTTAAAGCTGAAAGCTGCTCCTACAAATTTAAAATATTTGTACACTTTAGTACTGTTAATCAATGGTAGTAGCTTTAAGCCCCTTTGCAAGGTTTTGCCACAAATTTTTGGTAAAACATTACTTTCACAACCAACCCTAATGTTGCATGACAACATACATAAGTACAAATTAGGATCCACTCTTCCCCACTCCAGCTTCCACCTCAGCCTCACCCCGCTGACATCTGGGTCATTCTGACAGTTTAAAAGTACATATGAATTTTGGAGTGACACACGCCAAGCATTTCTGGCATTTCATATTTCCGATTGATTTATAAGTGGAATGAACATGCTCCTGCCAAGAAAGAAATTATTGTAATGCATGCTGGGCTGTACAGGGTTGTCTCCGATTTTATTTGTTTCTTTGTTTGCGTTTTTGTTCTTTTTGTTCTTTTTATTTTTTGGTGACGTGTGTACTTTTGATCATAGTGCTCTATTCTAACTGGTTCTTGTCCCATTGTTTGAGTCTCACAACCTTTGAACCCAGATTGTAATAATTACCAAACATTTGAAATTCCCAGTGTTAGCATTGCAGGTACGGAATGAGCGTTCTCCTACCTCAGTCCATTCCACCCCAAACTCAACCCTAACCCTACCCAACCAGTACCCAAATTCTAATTGTAACCCCATCTCTCTAAATTCCTTAATCACTAAGAAAAAATACAGCTTTAGAACCCTTTTTTCCTCCTTCAAGAATGTAACCCTCAAAAATGGTTCTTAAAAATCTGAGAACCCAAAAAGGTTCCTAACAGAACCATAAAAGGTGCTATACAGCAGTTAAAGAACTATTTTTGGTTCTTTGAAGAACCTTACAGGGTTCCATATAGAGGACAAGTTTAGAACCTCTTTTGCACCTTTTTTCTCAAATGCCACAAATAAACATGCTAATTCTGTTGGTATTTTCATCTCAGCTAAAACAAACAATTGCCTGTCTTGAAGTTAATGAAGTTGCCCATTCTTTTGATGTGATTGATGGTGAACAAATGAATATTTATGTTTTTGCATTTGTCTGTTTCAGGGGCGAATACAGAACCTCCACAAAAAGAGGGTGCTGGACTTGGTTTATCTTCAGCCTTGATGTAGTGGGGAGGTTTGCTTTGTTCACCAGTGGACTTTCAAACCATACTAATAGGACTTTATAATGAGGGAGGGTGCAGTTAATTTAGCTCCCCTCTAAATCCAGCCCTGTATTTATTCTGCAGTTTGCAAGGATGGTTTTTATGAAAAACAAGAGACTAGGAAACATTTTTTTTTTTTGCAAATGAGACCAAAATCACCACAACAATAACATTCTTTCTTGAAGTACAAGTTTCAAAAGAACTATTATACTGAATTACATAGTAACAATTGGCTGCCATGGCTGGTGAAAAGTATCTTACTTGTAGACTCACATTTTCTCCCCATTTCTTCACCAATTGGATATTTTCTCACACATATTAAGGTAAGGAGTGGGGGATTGGGGATTTTGGGACGTGTGCCCCCACCCCAAGCTACGTGATGTTACCATACAAACCAATCACATTTTACATATCCCAATCGGTAGCAATTGGCACAACATCAGCTGACCCATACCTTGTGCATATGGTAAATATTGTTTCCAAACCCTTAATGCATGCTAAATTGAGTAAATTTGTCACTGTCAAACTGAGGAAGATGAGCATGTAAAGAGTAACCAACAAAAACTACTGCTCTTCCAAAGCCAAACGCTTTAACAGCTTGCTTACTGGCGAGATTTCTTAATAAATTGTGATAAAGTATTAAAGTTTTAACAAATTTTAATACATGAATCCAGTGCCAACATCCAAGCCTATAACCACCACTGTGCATCTTTGAACTTGACATCGTCAATACCTTTCAAGATTATTTGACAAAAGAATTGTCTTTATCAGTACCAAGAATCACTGACTCATCGCGCTGTAATCCTTTCAGCATTTAATCTCGCCATAATGTTGACATGAATGTGCAGGGGTGGCATGACACTTTACCGCTCATTTTCCCCTGATTCTCAACCCAGCAGTCTGTGTAACAACTTTCTCCCTCCTAACTTTTTAAAATCTTTGCTGGGGCACAACGCACACAAAACAGGTGCCCACGTTGATCAGGACACTGTCAATTTCCAATTTGTACTGTCTGTCTGCTTTTATAGTGATCTAACCAGCTCTAACCAATAGACTTGATAGAGCGGGCGGCGGCGCATGGAAACCAACACCAACCAAGCCAATTTCATTCCCATTTTCTCTCGTTGTCAACCTGCTGAGGTGCCAATTCTCGCACGCCTTGTGTTTTAACACTTTGCATCATGTGTCAAAATCTGTCTGTTTTTGAATAATATCTAAATAGATAAATCTGCTATAAAGAAACAAAAACATGAGTTGGTACTTTTAACTCTAATATCCTAGCTGTTTCTAGCCTATGTCCCGGGAGAAAGTGGAGGAATAGCGGGAGAGAAAGAGAAAAGTGGGAAATTTGGGTCAGTCTCGAACCAGTGGCCTGAAGCCAATCATTGGGGATATACGATGGTGTCGCTGGCCCGGCCAGCAATTTTATGCTATATGTGTCTTTGTTACTGCTTTTGTTACATGTCTTCACTACATCCCGGACTAAAGTGCATTTTTCTCACTCAGTGCAGTACACCCTTTAAACGATGGGGCTAAAAATCGACCCTCTTATGTGGTCACCTTTATTTGACATTAATCATGGTTGAAACCATTGTCTGTTTTTAGCATCATATTGAAATGACCCCTCACCTACCTCTGGGGTTATTTTCTTTATCAAGATTTTCTTTGCATCACAATTAGGCAAATGACTCCTACTTATAGTCACTTTTGACACCAAATGGTTTATTTTCCAAGAAGATATATGACCCCATTATAGTCATTTTAAGCCAACAGGGCTATTTTCAACCACAATTTGGGGTCAAATTTTTGACCAGATTACTGGGGTCAAATTTGACCCTTTGCTAGGTGATGCATATTGACAGTGGTCTGCGGGGTCAAGATTGACCCCTTTGGGCTTATTTTTGGCCCTGTATTTTTACATGTGTAATATTTTGTAGTATTTGGTATGGTTAGGGTTAGGATAAACTTCCCATCTACCCTAATTATCTAAAACTTAAGAAAGAACTGACCCAAAAATATGCATGTTTGTACTCAAATCAGTGTATATGCATAGCAAATTTTGAATCAGAAAGACATAATTTTGATATTTTTGTTAGCATTTTTATACGGTTTGGGTAAAATGTTCAGAATTAGGCTAATGCTTGCAAATGTTTAATAACAATGCAGCCCACTACTATGATTGAGAGCTAATGGGTCCACTCAATTGCGGACATGGATGCTAGCCCAATTTTGATTGTGATGATTGAAAAATAAATCCAAAGAAAGAAATGCTTAGAAGGAAGTACGATACAAAAGGAATAAGCTTTTAAACTTTAAAATACAGAAAGAGAAAGTAAGTTTCATGCAGAGTTGAATTGGACTTGTTTATTAAGGTTGAGATAAAATTGGAATTTTTTGACACTGAAATAGTTTACATATTTGTCAATGTCAAAATCATTAAAAACTAAAGTTTGGCTTTAAGACAAATGATATCTTATAAAATTTTGGAAACTAAAACCAGTTTTGATTTTATAAATCATTGTTATATTTCCTTGTAAATCCAAGCTAGAGATTTCCGATTCTAAACTTGGAATCTCGCTGGGAGTCATACCATGTCGTTTGCATTACAAATTCCCCCAAAACCACCAATTACACTAAGTCTCCTCCCACTTACAGACAGTACACAAATTTCCTTTCTTGAATAAAAATATCAAACTGAAATTCATTACTTATGACCTAAACTCTTTAAACTGCCATAGTGTGTGGTACTCACACCCTGGGATAATACTAGTTGGTGTAATTTTAGGGGCAATAGGGGTCAGAGCCCTGGAGCTAAGAACCCAGCATCAGATGAACCACTGTAAATAGACTGTAAATGGCCCGTTGGGGGACAAGTGTGAAAGGACACCGACAATCGCTAGAAATT